>BDMU01000195.1:406687-492780 GCA_002217815.1 Seriola quinqueradiata | reverse complement strand
GTTTGTCTTCACTGTGATCTCAATGTGATGTTAGATGAAGTCGACACTGTTCCGACCATAAAGGATTTTGAAGTTTAACCACAGAGCTAATAAAAGCCGCCAGCAGGCTAATTAAGTAGCAGCTCAACGAGGAAACGAAAAGGTTTAAACTGAGATAAAACCTGAAACAGATCAACAACTATTGGATGGAGACTGTCCACAGGTCGTCTGAGCAGCATCTAGTGGTCGTAGTAATGATGACAGGTGACGTAGTATAAAGAGAGACAGAGTCCACGTCAGGAGCAGGTGGTGGACGGATGAATGTGACACAGGAGAGCGTTGTGTTCGATTCCCATGTTGAAGTGGCAGTTTATATTGTAACCATGACAACAAGGATCGTCTAATGTTGAGGAAGTACTTATTTTAACTCAAATCACCATCTTTTCCGAAACCTAACCAAGCCTCGGCCGTTTTTATAGTAACCATGGCGATGAAGGTAGGGTAAGATAGGGAAGGGAAATCTCAAGATCTGGATGAATAAAACTGAATCATGGAAACAACTAGAGTAGGGGACGTTTCTGCAGGTTTTTTTCTTCATGATTTCTGTTCTGCAGATAGTGACACTGAGAGTTGAGGCTCAGGACTGAATCCCGTCACACCACCAGACAACAGCGTCTCTGTGTCTCTCACGATCTCACACCAGGAGAACGAGCAGATCGGAGGAGGCCGGTGTGGCTCCGTTTATAGCTGCGTATCCGCCCATTTAAAAACCACGGGGAGGCAGGGGCTGTTGTGATGTGAGCGCGGCTGTTATTTCCCCGGTAGGAAGACTGCGACGGAGGCTATTTGAGACTGACGGAGATCCTGGATTGAGAGGGTGTAATTTGTCTATAAGCCTCCTTAAACGCCCGGCTGCGACGCACAGAGCCATTCATGGAAGGACGTTTCGGGGGGTGGGGTGGGGGGGCGAGGAGTTTCTCCGGGGAGTGTGCTGTGTTATTTTTAATTGAAAATCCACCTTACATTAATCAGATTCCTTTAGATGTATCTCCTTTAACCCTGGGCTGTTAACTCTGACACAGAAGTAGGCCGATGACGATGGAGATCAAGAGTGAGGAGATGAAATAGATTTTGCTCCTTCAATATGAAACAGATCAGGATTTCATAACATTTTTTTTCCCCTGATTTAACATTTTCTGTAAAGAGTAAAAAATTTAAAAAAAAAAACACTGTTCCATAAAAGGATTGTTTAAGGTTATTCTATTTTTTTTTCTGTAATAAATATTTCGTTTTTAAATGAGGCTCATTTCATAAAAGTACGGAAGCTCGGAAAGGCCATACTCACAAATATTTTTTAGATAATTATCCCGTTATCTCGAGATCACAAAAAATCATTTTCTCCTGATAATTATCTCATTCAATAAAATATTGGTGAGTATGGCCTTTCTCAGCTTCCGTACAACCCCGCTGCTCACTGTTGTCCGTTCTTATCAAACTGAAGGAATTTTTGGGGACTATTTTCAGTGGCGGATTAACCCACGTTTGGTGCTGTATCTGGGGCAGCAGGAGTGTGTGTGTGTGTGTGTGTGTGTGTGTGCGTGTGTGTGTGTGTGTGTGTGTGTGTGTGTGTGTGTGTGTGTGTGTGCGCGTGCGTGTGTGGGTTTTGTGAGTCAAAACAAACAACAGCGAGTGTGTTCATGGTGATGAAAGAACATGTCACCCACTGATGTGTTTTTAATGATTTAATTTTTGGAGCTCTGAGGCTCCGAGACGCCGTCGATCAGACGAGCATCATCATCATCATCATCATCAGTGAAGTGAAGTTCAAGAGCAGCTGACGTCACGTGGACGCGACGACGAGAACATTTCCAACATTTACTGTGGAGCAGACGACCGTTAACAACCTCCCCGGGGAGGCTGGGACTCCTCGCGAGCAGCTATTCAGGTCGCTGTTTTCACTGATGAGGTGAATCCAGGTAAAACACGTTCCCCCTTTATTGAGTTTCTAAGCACCAATTACCACACAGCAGGAGGCGGAGGTGTCGAGCTTCAGGTGTCTAAAGTGTGTGTCTTATGGAGCTGTGTGTGTGTGTGTGTGTGTGTGTGTTCATACATGAAGTGTGAGTAATGATAATGTATGGAAGGAGCCCACCTCCCTCACACACACACACACACACACACACTCCTCAGCTGTGCTCTCACTGATGTGGTGTGTCACAGTGACACCTGCTGGTCATCTGGTGAACATCACCTGAGGGGACTGGGCTTTCCAAAATAAGACTTTATAACAAATTACAGTATTTATATTATAATTCCACATATTGTCTGTCAACCTGCACACTGATCCCTGCCGTGGCTTTTAATAATATTCAGGAAATGATGTCGAACGACGTCACAGCAGGAAAAACGGGTTTAAATAATAAAATTAATTATGTCTAAATTAGTTTAATTCATACTGTCTAAGATCAAATGAAAAGCAAAACAACTGACAGACACTCAAAGTGCCGACACATGATTCTAGAGGAAAAGAATAAAAACAGAATAAACAGTAAAATTTACTGAACTTTATTGAAATGATCTGACGGCATCACAAATATAAAGACAGACTGAAAACAAACAAAATAAAAGTTTGATTGTGTTTAAGGAAACAGACAAAAAGCAGAGTTACTGAGTTACTGATACTGTTAATCAAACATATTGATCAGCCTCGTTTGTTTAATCTGCTACACAAAAACAAAGTTTAAAAACAAACATCACTGATCTTTAGACCTCAACGTTTCACAGAGCCAGGCTAGCTGTTTCCACCTGTTTCCAGTCTTTATGCTAAGCTAAGCTAACTGGCTGTAGCTTCACAGAAGAGATGAACTGCTTTAAAAAGAAGTTTTGACATGTTGTGTTTCTGATTACTACAACACACACACACACACACACACACACACACACACACACAAACACACACACACGTGTATCATTTAAAAACACAAACACTGCGGTGGTCAGCATCAATGCAAAGTACGTGTGAAAAACAGTTTGTGTCATCAGGACACTTTAATGAGTTTGTTCCTCTGAGCTTCATAAACCGAGTCTTCAGCAGCAGAAACACACACACACACACACACACACACACACACACACACACACACACGCACACACACAGCTCAGTACTCATCACTCAGTGTAAATTCTCTAAAGGGAAAACATGATGCTAGGATTTTTAATGTAAATAATTTCTAATCACCAATTGTTCTGAACCTTAAAACCAAAACCATAAAGAAATCTTTGCAGCACAGATTTAGTGGTTCAGTGAATGTGACCCACGTTATAGACGAACAGACACATGAACTTTATTGTGTTCTAGCCTGTGTGTGTTCTGTGTTGTCCGTTGCTGCAGGATTAATAAAGTTAAAGTTGAAAGTTAAACACTGAGTGATGGACAGAGAGTGTGTGTCGTCCGGCTGCTTCATGGACTCCGGCTTCAGCGGAGAGGAAAACGTTCACACAGTCTAAACTCGAAGGATTAAAATCAGAGGAACAGAAACAGAGATGTCTCACTCCGCTCTGATTTCCTGGCACCACAGAGAGCAGCAGCAGAGCAGAGGGTAGAGGTTGTTCAAGAGGAAGTTAAAGAAGTTTTGTTCTGAGTCGGTGCAGCTCCTGACAGGATCATTAACAAAGTGAATAAAGTGCTTTGGAAACATCTTTCTGAAATGTTGTGTTCGAGTGTGATTTTGTTTCTGTTAAAACCTCGTTTTTTAAAGCAGGAGTCTGGTGATATTCGATATTTTTATTACTGTCAACACTGAACAGATCAAAACCAACAATGAAAGGAACCAATCGATTTATCAGATGCAGGACAAAAAGCCTCAAATCCTCTCAAGGGTCCAGGTTTGGTTTCAGAGTGAAAGAATATTTTCTGCTTTTCTGTGTCTAAACATCATATTTAATTAAAGATCTTTGGGTTTCATGACGTGTCTTGATGAGCATTTTTAGTTTCGTTGACAGTTAGCTTTCACTTTCATCTTGTTCACAACAGTTCACTATCAGCATTAAGAGCTGTTAAACTACAGCTGTGACAAACTGTCATGATCGTTATCCATTTATCTGCCGATTATTTTCTTGATTAATCTTTTATTTTCTGTAAAATGTCAGAACAAAAATGTCTGTAACAGTTACTGAAGCTGACGCCTGTTATAGAAGTATAATATTTAAAAGAACACTGAATCAAATAAAACCAAGAGAAGCACAAAGTCTGTCACAGCTCTGAACGTCATTTAAAAGCAAAAATCAAAAATCCTCCTTCTCCTTGGGAGTTATAACTCAAATCTGAACAAACACACACATGAAACACATGTTGTGTGACTTTAACTTCCTGAGTTTGTAATTATCTCTGATTTCCATTGTGAATAAAACGTCCAAAAAACCTGCTGAGAAATCAGAAAGAAAAAAAAGCTTTTCATAGCTGCAGAACTGGAGAAGTTTCTCTCAGTCTCAAACTCACCCAGTGACGGTGTGTGAACACGAGCCGCTAACAGCTGATCCGGCTGCTTCTAAAATGTAAATAAGAAATGCGACTTGACTTTTGGCAACGATCCTTGTCGTCATCAGCTTCAGTAAAACGCTCTCAAGTTACACGAGTGTCCCATCTGAGACGAATGTGCTGCAGGTTATTATTTATTTACAGCTGATTCAGATCCGGGTTTCAGGTGGTTTCTCTACAAGAAGCAGGAACCAATGTGAGCTGAGATTCAGACGAGCGGACTAACACATTGTTGGTTTGGATCTGCACATGGGAAGTGATGACAACAAAACAATACTGTCCAACACCAGCCTCATTCTTTAAATGCTGAATAAATAAAATACACAACTTTTTAATGAAGCGGGTGAAATGACACCGAGACGTGTCATGACGTCCTGATGTAAACGACAGTAAATACGTCAGTCTGACGGTGTGTTGTTCCAGGTGATAACGGACAGTGGCCCCATTTACACTTGTGTCTCTTTGTGGTTGTTTTCAGTCTCTGTTAAATTATTTTGTGTCTCTGTCGTTACTTCTGGTTTGAACACCTGGTTGAAGCTGTTGAATTTGTCCACTCTGGAGTCACTGAGTGTAAACGGGGGATTTGTGTCCAGGAGCTGCACAGTGTGTTCAGGTGAATGAAACGTGTTTTGTGTGAAAGCTCGTGGATCAATAATCTACAGTGAACTCAAACGTCTTCTAACTACAGGCCGGGGCCTTTAAAAAAAAAAAAGTGCACTAGGATTTTTACAGTATCAGTCAGAGTGAGGACTACAAACTGAGCAGTCCGAACTACAACGTCCAGACAGGAAACACAAACCTGCGTCTCTGCTTCCTGTCTCAGCTGATGATGAAGACTCTCGGTCCTTCCTCTCTCATAGGAGGAAGACTCTCGATCACCATGTTGTCCATCAGTCCGTATTTATCCTCTTTTTTACTCCTCTGTACCTCTTCTCCTCTTCCATTGGCTGACACCTCCTCCGCAAGCCCCTCCCTCTCCACCGGCTGAGACAGCTGATTGGTCAGCTGCTTCATCGTCATCTGCATTAAGAAAAAAAATGATGTAATCTCACATCACATGTCTAAAAAACAGTGAAGCACTCGGATTAATGAGGAAGGGGCGGGGCCTCTACCTGCAGCTCTTTGAAGAGGTGGAGCATGGCCACGCCCACCACGATGACCACAAAGGCTCCCAGCGTCGTGACCACATCCACGGCCGACATGCCCCTCCACTCCTGGAAGAGGATGATGGAGGTGGACAGGACGACGGAGGTGAAGAGGACGTAGTAGATGGGGTAGACCAGCAGGGTGTTGAAGGTGTCCAGAGACTTGTTCAGGTAGTTCACCTGCAGGAAGACGCACGCACAGGTGAGGGAGACTTCTCTTTTACGGCGGCGGGAAAAATCTGAGCATCACAAAAACACTTCTGCATGATCCATGACATCACAGCTTACCTGTGTTACTATGGAGACGATGAGAGTGAAAAGCAGGATCCAGGTGAGAGGACTAGCAAGCACCGAGATATCATAAGAGACTAAACACAGAAACACAGACACTGTCAAACTCTTCTTCTGTAACTTTGTGATGTCACAACAAAGCAGTCACCAAGCCCCGCCCACCTGGACCCACCATCCAAACCTTGCAGGATTTGGTTTCTCTGAGTGTTTTTACCTGAAATCTGCTTTATTTTTATTGGATCACTCAGAAAACAGTCAGCCAATCAGAAGAGAGGCTCAGAGCCTCCTCTCTTCTGATTGGCTCACCGACCTGTTGTTACTAGAGCTGCAGAGAGAAGCCTGAGAGAGGAGATGTAAAACTACACTGAGATGGTTTTTATATCTTCTGATGGATCAACACTTCAAATAAAACACAGAAGAAGAAACATGGAGTTTTAATGAGGCTAACACTTTATATATTCAGTGCCTGAAATGAAAAACTGTCTCTATTAATGATGAACCTACAGTGTTTAAAAAGAGAGTTCAAGATAAAAATACTAAACTGTTGCTGCAAGAGACTCATTGTGTGCTTTTGTTTCAGCCTCCATTTTTATTTTCTTTGTCTTTTGTTTGTGTTTGTAACAAGATCCTCAGCTTCCGTCACTGAATGAGTGTAAATCAATGTGTTGAGTGTCTGTCACCGGTGTTGATGGCGATGGCGAGGCCCTTCACCGAGGAGACGGTGAAGGCTCCGAGCAGCGAGCAGATGCCGATGTACACGAGGATGTTGGAGCGACCGAACCGAGGAGAGACGTACAACACGAGCACGGCACACAGCACCAACACCACCGACACGTACACCAGGAAACCTGACACACACACACACACACACACACACACACAGAGGAAAGAGTTAACACTGAAAACAGGGCAGTCGATCAAGTTTCTCTGTGTATGTTTAACGCTCGTGTTGCAGGTGAAGAGGCGGGGTCACGTTTCAGCTCCACACTGTAACCGTGTTAATCCGGTTTCTCTTAAAGGAACAGTTCAACATTTATAGAAAATACACCGACAGAGAGTTGGACGTTCAGATCGACACCACTCGCCGGTTAGCTTAGCTTAGCATAAAGACTGGAAACAGGGGAAGCAGTTAGCATGGCTCCGTCCAGACAAAACCCACCAGAGACAAATCACCCAACAACGCCACGAACTAAAGCTGGACAACGTAAATGTGTTTAATGGCAAAAGTCCCACAAAACTTCTTTAAATTTAAAAAGACATGAGCTGCAGGACGTTGGACCGGGGATCAGTTTCCATGGTAACCTAGCCACGCGTATTTAGGGCGACTCACCAGGCTCCAGCAGCTTGTTGGTCATGTCCTGCAGTGACGTCACTTCCTGTTCCTCTGGCGCGTGGAGGACCAGCAGGATGCTTCCCAGCACGCACAGCAGACAGCCGAGCTTCCCCACCACGTTCAACACCTCCCCCAACAGGTAGGAGGACAGGACTGCACTGCAACACACACACACACACACACACACACAGTAAGTTATTATGAAAATGTGCCGACAAACTGGACCTTGAGGTGGAGTTTGAGAACTACGGCTACCTGATGAGGACACTCAGAGCGCCCAGAGGAGTCACCAGCGTCGCCGGAGCAAACATGTAGGCGACAAAGTTGCAGACCTCTCCGGCTCCCACTGCGAACATGACGTCATATTAATGTTACACATCGCAAGTGGACCAATATATCATTTGCAAAACAGTACGATTATGGTGAAAAGATGTCATTATAAATATATATATATATACACACACACATATATAGATATAAATAATGTTTACGCTAAAACCGTTGCCCGAGTTTAAAACATGACTCAAAACATAACTGTAAAAAGCAGCTTTTAATTCGGGATTGCAATATTTTTATCTTTGGTTTTTACTTTTGATCTTATTTTCTTTTTTCTGTTCAATTGATTTTATCATTTTAAAATACATATTTGTAAATCTCTGTTATACTTGCTTATGTGTCTTATATTGCTTTGTTTTATTTTTATGTTTGCACAGCACTTCCTAACTGCGTTTTGTAAAGTGCTTTATAGATAAAGTTATTATTATTATTATTATTAAAAATATAAGACGTGGGTCCCCAACATTTGGAAAAGGTTTGGAAACTGCTGCTTTAGAATAAAACTGACGTCATTAGAGAATATGATATTTTCTGTCAGTTACTACGAGCGCTGACTTTGTTAAATATGTCGTATATTTGTTTTGCTGATTTGTCGCAGTGCGACCTGAAGCTCTGCGATGTGACATTTATTGTTTTTTATTCATTTTTGTGAATGAAACTTTTCCCACAAACGCAGCAGAACAGGCAGCGTTCACCTGAAACAAGCAGCTACAGCAAATCTGTGCAGATAAAAGAGAGTTTTTTAAGGTAACACTGCAATGATTACTCACTTCATTGATTAGTCCATCATCAGATCATTTATAGGCAGCTGCTTTAATAATCAATTAATCGTTTTTTGTCCCTTTTCAAGTAAAAATGATCGGTCGTTCTCGTACGAAGCTGTGGATCATAAAAATAACAGATTCTTACTGGTTAACAGGCCTCCCCACCACAGCCAGTCCTTCAGGTAGCCATGACCTCCATCACCTACACACACACACACACACACACACACACACACACACACACACACACACACACACACACACACACACACACACACACACACACACAGTAGGAGCGCGTCGTCAGGTTCAGAGATGATCAGTGATGTCAGAGAACATGAAGTTTGTCCAAGTTGAGCAACTTTCATTTGACCACTAGTTTCACAACAGAGTCCAAACTTCTGATTGAAGAAGAGAAAACTTCATCAGTTTCTCTAATCTGATGATCTGCTGCTTCTCTCTGTTTTCTATTTCCCATCAGATTAAACAAACTTTGTACATTTAAACTTATAAATAATGACGGGCATTTTCCTAATTTCTTTGTGTCTCCATACTCCTTCACACTCCTCCTCACTCCTCCTCACTCCTCCTCACTCCTCCTCACTCCTCCTCACTCCTCCTCTATACTCCTCCATACTCGTTGTTAGCTAATGCTGCTAAACTGTTATTGTTGCAGCTAAATGGCTAAAACTAAGACGTTCTTCTTCTGGTGTTTTTGTCAGTTGCCTAAAAGCTTCAGGTGCGTTACCATCTCCCTCTGGGCCGACTCTGATTCACATCTAATGACATCACAACAGAGACACAGATCTGCCACAGTTGAAATGTGGCAGATCATTGTTAATAATCAGGGAGGAGTGAGACCTCCTCCTCCTCCTCCTCTTCCTCCTGTGTCTCCTGAGCTCTGCTCACCTGCTCTGGTGTGCCCGGTGTCGGCCAATCGGAGGAGAGCTTTCTTCTTGAGAATGACGCTCCCACCAATCAGGAAGGCCGACAGCAGGGCCAGAGTCAGACCCAGCCACAGGTTGTAGGAGCTGTTTGCATCTGCAGAAAAACAGTCCGTCAGTCAGCTGAGTGTGTGTTCATGAGGGTGTGTGTGTGTGTGTTGTGTGTTCATGAGGGTGTGTGTGTGTGTGTGTGTGTTCATGAGGTGTGTGTGTGTGTGTGTGTGTGTGTTCATGAGGGTGTGTGTGTGTGTGAGTGTGTGTTCATGAGGGTGTGTGTGTGTGTGTGTGTGTGTTCATGAGGGTGTGTGTGTGTGTGAGTGTGTGTTCATGAGGGTGTGTGTGTGTGTGTTTAATGACTAAATCACACCTGGAAACATCCAGAGACTTTACTGATGATAATAACAATATCGCACAAGTCCATTTAATAATAAGACTCACAAAATTAAAACACAATAAAACAGAATACATTAAAAATAATAAATGGCTAAATTTATTTAATTTAAAAGTGTCTTCAGATTGTATCCTGAACACAATAACTAAAATTCAAAAGAAAAAATAAATGGAAACAAATAAATGAGTAGAAAATTTATTTAAAAATGTTTTTGATCCCATCTAAAAATTATAATTAAACTTTAATTCAACAAGGAAATAAAAGTATTGGTTGGCAAATCAACAATTTGTTTTTCCTTTACCTTTATCAATACAAAAAATTAACTTTAACTATTTGCATTTATAGAATTTTGAAGAATTTAAACATTGAATAAATCCGTGTGGTGAATGTTACATAATAATAATTATAATCTGCCCTCCAGATGTAATAATAATGAGTTCCACTGTCACATTCACGTCCCTCTTTACATAATAACTCTTTCACCCTGATGTTATCACAGCGACTGCAGCCAGTGATTTCACTCAGTCAGACAACCTGACACCAAATATTAATTATTATCACTTTATTCAAATTAATCTGAACTGATCTAATCACTGTCTGACCCTGAAAATGTGGGAAGTATCAGTGACTTCAACCTTTAAAATTCAACCTGCTGCAGCAGAAACATCAGAACAAAGATTTATTCTTCTTCTTCTCTCTGTGACTGAGTGTTGAGGAAGTGTGGAGACACTTTCTTCCTGTTAACAAAGGGTTTTATATTATATATATATATAAAACTTACAAATAGCTCCTTTAAATCATTTTGATTAAATCACCATGAGAGTCATTGTTTGACCGTGGCGTTTCATAGTGACTGTATGTGTGTGTGTGTGTGTGTGTGTGTGTGTGTGTAGGTTTACCTGTCATGTGAGTGCTGTTGTTCAGGTGAGTCTGGAACAGCGTTTGATCTCCAGTGACCAAACACACGGCAGACTGGGAGCCACACCACAACCTCACCACGGACCCTGCAGAGACAGAGCAGCATGACCCGTCAGGTTTGATTCCCTGGGACTGTTTGAACTGTTTATTCTCATTTCCTGTTTACAGAGACAGTTTCCCAGAATCCCCCTCTGAGACGAGAAACATATAAATACACTAAATGTAAAAAACTTTCGAGTTGGCATCAAATATCAGATTTTTTTTATCCCGATTTAAACAAAAACATGTTCAGATTGTGTTTAATTAGAGAAAATAACTTGCAATCATACACCTTTGTTTCCTTTGTAGTTTACATTATTAAATAACGCTATAATATAAATTATAGCACAGATTTAGTTTCAAAACTCACACTCAGCGCCTGAATTTCATTTTTCTAAATGTTTGGAAATGATTTAAAACGTCACCAGAGCGTCCTGGGTGTTTTCCCAGCTCATCATTTGATTTGTGAGGCTGCTGCCGGGTTGTGAAACACTGGTTTGACCAGTGTCGCTGATCAGAGCGACGCAGCAGTTCAATATTTACACTGTCAACAACGGCGAGGCCTCAGGATACACAGGCTGCGATAACACTGACGCTGCAGTTTGGATAAAAAAAGGTAAATGTTTCTGTTTCACCTGCAACAAGATTCAATTCTTCAAAAAACTAAAATTATTGAAAAGCAAAAACATAGAGGCGAAGGTCAGAGGTCACATCACCCTCTCAAAAATCATAGTGTCTTTAATCATGACACGATTTGAATCTAAATCTGAAGAAACTCAGTTCATTTTAGTCATTTTTTAAAAAACTATTTCCTAATTATTTCATTAAGTTTCCTAGAAATAATTATTAATTTGGTGGAAAAACATTTTTCAAATTCAAAATAATTACAAAAAAAGTGAAATTCATCTGCAGACAAACACATAATTTATCAAATATGAATAAAGAATAAAGTTTCTAATGATGAACTAATGCATAAATATTTATTGGGTTTAATGGAGCTTTATCTCTATTTTTTCTGTAATTAGCACCATGTTACTTTAAATTTTCTCCAGGAAACATCCAGGAAAATGATTACAAAATAAGAGTCTGTAAAACATCCTTTATTTATTTAAACTTCCACTAGTTAAATACTGATAAATCATCATTAACATCTAATTCCCTCATCTCTCGCCTCTGACTGGAGACTCAAGTCTTCATAAGAAAAGTACAAGTTTTATTTTAAAGGTATTTGAACTCTGACCATTAAAAACAGCTTCTTCATCTCAACATGTTCTTTTCAGGGCCGTGGTCGCAGGTGAAGCTGAAACAAACGCACCCTCCAAACACCTTATAACACCATTTAACAAACAAACAAACAAACAAACAAACAAACACTACACACAGTGTGGGGGTTCGGGGGGGTGTAAACAGAAAGTACAGGGGAGTCAGTTAGTTAGCTGCAGGCTACAACTGAAGCAGCATCTTTATTCTTTTTATATGTATTTATTTACATTTAATCAATATGATGAATGACCGATTAGCAGCTGTTTGCAGTGAACCCTTGGATGTACAGACAGTTAGGATCAGTGTGATACTGAAGGAAACTTAAAAACATGAATGAAGTTCTGCAGTGATGAGGACTCTTTTGTTTTTCTATGATTTCTGAGCAACTTTATGGGCAAGAAAATATCTTCTGGAAGTGTAAATCACACTGAATGTAAAGATATTTGCATCATGTCTGTTTGACCCAGATGAAGGAGAAATGATGCAAACTGCAACAAGTGGGAAAATGAGAGTTTAAAAGTAGCTTAACATCCTTCATCAGCTCTTCTTCACTTCATTTGCTGTTTGCAGCAGCTTTTTGTGTTTCCTCCTCGACAGAGAAACACGATAAAGAGAGAAATAAAGGAATTTAAATGAGTTTTTCTCACCGTTGCTGCACGTCTCATTATTCAGGTGAACATCTCGCATCGTGTCGCTTTGTTGTTTGAACAACGGGAAGTCTCTCGGTCCAAAAAATCAATTCCCTCAAAAGACGAACAACGTTTTATCCCGGAAATGGAGACAAACACAGTAATTCACCTCCGCACACTGAGACGATGCTCAGCTCCGTGTGACCGACTGAAGGAGCAGTGAAGCGCGAAGGCAGGTAAACAAAGCGACACCTGACTCCGCCCGCCCCGCCCCGCCCCGCCGGTGTCACAGCAGGTGAGTCACCTTCCCCACCCAGCGGCACAAACACCGGAAACGCTTTTTGTGAATCCCACAGGAAAACATTTTAATATAATATTATAAAGGACATTAAAACATAATAATAATAATACAGTAATATAATTAGTAAAGACCTCTTTCCCTCTATTTTATAATATGGTCATCGTGAATTTTGTCCCCTCTCAGCCCCATTAGATAATGGTTTCCTGCAACAATTTCACATCTTTTCAATTATACATCTTTTAAGTAATTTCTTTGTTGTAAAACAATTTATGCTTCATTTTTTGCATGAAAGGTTTTATACAAATAAAATTCGTTATCATCATTATTATTATTTTTTATATGAATTAAAAATAAATTAGAAAAAAATCTGAATAAATGTGCTGTTTGTTGATCCACTGTAGTTCATGGTCTTCGCCACTAGAGGTCAGTGAAGTATAGTGAGTGAGGAGCCTGTGAGAGCAAAGAAAAGATGTAAAAGCTGAATGGATGTTACACACACAGTCTACAAGTGGTTAAAGAACCGACCAGTAAAGGTGAGTTCATCATCAGGTCACCTGTGAGATTACTGTGGTTGATTCTTACTGTTGATAGATGAGTAAACGTTGAGGACCCAACGATTACCTTGTTGATTCTTATTGGTAAGTTACAAGACGATCGATTAATGTTTCTGCCCTTCTATGAACCGGGGACCTTTCGCGTGTGAGGCGAACGTGATAACCACTACACTACGGAAACTACGCTTGTTGATGCGTTCAGGGACATCGCGCAAACCCCGTTGATTTAAAGTAGTAGGCAAGAAAGACCAGAATTAACACAATAGACAAAAGATTTTGTTTCCGCCCGGTCTCGAACCGGGGACCTTTCGCGTGTTAGGCGAACGTGATAACCACTACACTACGGAAACTACACATGACTGATGCGTTCAGGGACATACCGGAAACCCTGTTGATCCATATTAGTCGGTAATAAAGACTAGAATTGCACGATAAACGAAGAACATTGTTTCCGCCCGGTTTCGAACCGGGGACCTTTCGCGTGTGAGGCGAACGTGATAACCACTACACTACGGAAACTACGCTTGTTGATGCGTTCAGGGACATACGGCAAACCCCGTTGATTTAAAGTACTAGGCAAGAAAGACTAGAATTAACACAATAGACAAAAGATTTTGTTTCCGCCCGGTCTCGAACCGGGGACCTTTCGCGTGTTAGGCGAACGTGATAACCACTACACTACGGAAACTACACATAACTGTTGCGTTCAGGGACATACCAAAAACCCTGTTGGTCCATATTAGTAGGTGATAAAGACTAGAATTAACACAATAGGCGAACCATTACCTTGTGGATTCTTATTGGCAAGTTTGAAAATGATCAAATAATGTTTCCGCCCGGTTTCGAACCGGGGACCTTTCGCGTGTGAGGCGAACGTGATAACCACTACACTACGGAAACTACACATGACTGATGCGTTCAGGGACATACCGGAAACCCTGTTGATCCATATTAGTCGGTAATAAAGACTAGAATTGCACGATAAACGAAGAACATTGTTTCCGCCCGGTTTCGAACCGGGGACCTTTCGCGTGTGAGGCGAACGTGATAACCACTACACTACGGAAACTACGCTTGATGACGCCTTCAGTGTAGCATGTGGGTGTACTGCCCGTAGTCACAAACCGACAAACCCCGGTGATCATATACATAAATACACGGAGATGAGGATGCAGCACAAGTCTGATCTTTACTGGCGGGCCAATCACACCACTCCAGGTAAGACCAGTGTATTACAGAACTCAGTAGTGGTGACAGTCTAACACAATCGAGCACCGAGTCCTCGATCCAATATATCACAGTAATAAAGACTAGCATTAGCATGATTAGCACGATAAACGAAACATGTTGTTTCCGCCCGGTTTCGAACCGGGGACCTTTCGCGTGTTAGGCGAACGTGATAACCACTACACTACGGAAACTGTTGATATAGGAACAAAAGCTGAGGAGCGAAAGATTGCATTGTTGATTGTTATTGGTAAGTTACAAGACGATCGAATAATGTTTCCGCCCAGTCATTTCTTACAATAATGTTTCCGCCCGGTCTCGAACCGGGGACCTTTCGCGTGTTAGGCGAACGTGATAACCACTACACTACGGAAACTACACATGAATGATGCGTTCAGGAACATACCAGAAACTCTGTTGATCCATACCAGTAGGTTTTAAAGTATGGAATGTGCAGAATCGACGAAATATATTGTTTCCGCCCGGTTTCGAACCGGGGACCTTTCGCGTGTGAGGCGAACGTGATAACCACTACACTACGGAAACTTCGCGTGTGTTCAGGGAAATACGGCAAGTCGGAAGGCATGGGAAGACCAGGGTTCGATTACCCAACGGGGAGTGTTATTTTCTGTGTTACAACAGTTATGAATGTTTGTGTCCACAATTCATTAATAAAATTTAAGTCAATAAGGGCATAAAACAAACATTTTAAACGAAATAGTTCATTGTCTGATTATTATTAGTTGTAAATAATAGATACTCCCCGTCGGGGAATCGAACCCCGGTCTTCCGCGTGACAGGCGGAGATACTGTCCACTATACTAACGAGGAGAAGTGACTCCACCACGTGACCTCACACAATGAGCTAGTGGACTGTGTCAGTATTCTATATAAAATCAAAAGTCTAATTCAGCGTTTCAATATATGTATATATTATGTACTGACATACAAGTTATGTAATAATAACAATCAATTCAATTTATCAATGAGCATGACCAGCAGGGGGCATCCCATCCTCCTCTGTGTACAGTTTATGGAAAGTAAATGCAAACATAGAAAGGAATTACATACACTGTATTTCACTGACTTTCTTTGTTTGACTTGTTTTTATTTATGTTGATAACTTTCTGTATATCCTTTGCATAAGTCTCTTTTTACTTGAGACTCTTTACAAATAATTTCCAGAGTCCTTTTGACTTCAGTTCTTTATTATTATTTATTGATCTATGGCCTCAGTTTTAAAGTTTTAAATACACGTATTTTCTGCATCCGAACATCCAGAGGTGTTTCACTTCATCCTCCTTTGACAGACTAAATGGCTGACGCACCACCTGGAACATAAAGTCATTAACCAAACATTGTGTAAACACTTGTAACACAATGAGGAATATACAAAACACAGTAATAATAATAATAATAATAATAATAATAATAATAATAATAATAATAATATCATCCAACAGAACCAGATGCTGATTGGAACATTACCAGCCTGATACATGCAGCATTGTGTTTACTTCATTTTATGAAGTTGTTCTAACTTAAAAATGGCAGCTAAAGGTAACTTAATCTTTTTAAGTGTAATAAAAAAAAATCTGTCTTTTACTGCATTATCTCTGATTGATGATCAGTGGCAGGAGACTTATATGTAAATTATCTATTTATTATTTACATCATTTAGAGGTTTCCTCCACTACGAAGAAAAGAGCAGCTGCTGCCAGATGCCGGAAATTACACCCTATTGAGGATCCTGAACCCCCCAGGTTGGGAACCACTGTATGAAATTATTACACAGGTTTTACATCATGTAGCCCAAATAACATTTAATAGAAATAACACAAGTTAAAAATGTGGACTCACTTAGGAACAAGCAAACTGTATATTTGGCATTTACACTTCAGGAAAACTGAACTCGAGCTTTAACATGTTGTTCATGTCCTGCCATCGATATGAAACGCTCACTACGATCAGTTGTATGTTTCTAGGATATTTTTGTTCTCATATCAACTGACAAGTGTTCAGTGCCACAGAAATACATTAACTGCATGAAACCACAATAAAACAGCTTAGCAACCAACCTTCTCAGAAACCAAGAGGGGAAAGGCAAAGCAAAGGCAAAGTGCATCTGTAAGCTGAAATAAAAATGTCAACAGCTTTCACATAAACTGTCGGTGACGGCTGAAATTAAATGAGCAGGAGTTGGGACGAGAGTGCAACTGCATAGGGAGAAAATGTTCTCCTCTGAAACGCAATGACATCAATTATTCAAGTGTTTCGCCTCCTGAATAAACAATACAAGTTCTGGTAAAAAAACATGAGGCTGAAATGAGTAGAAAAACAACAGCGGAGCGGCGAGGTTTCTTGGGAGACTTGAGCTCGAGCTCTTGATTCGTTCAGAAACCAACCAGTACAACCAGTACAACCAGTGCTGGATTAACACCTCCAGTTCCCAGGAGGTTTTCTGTGTCAGGTAGTTTGTGGTAATCTGATTAAACACATCTTTGTTTAGGAATGTGCAGCACAATATAAATTAAAATAATAAACACAGGCGTTCACGACAAGTCAAGGCAGCTACATGAAGCCGGGTGGACACTGTGCAATTTAAAGCTCCTCCAGTGTAAAGGTCTGTGTCCATGTGTAGTGTGATTATAGATCAGCTCTAGCTTCTATATTAATACTGTGAAAGTATCAAAGCCTCAGTCCACAGAGAAATGCACACAGCCTGTATTCAGAAACTGAGCCTTAAAACCAGCCGTCAGGACTTCTGGAACTTTGTGATGTCACAACAAAGCAGTCACCAAGCCCCGCCCACCTGGACCCACCATCCAAACCTTGCAGGATTTGGTTTCTCTGAGTGTTTTTACCTGAAATCTGCTTTATTCTTATTGGATCACTCAGAAAACAGTCAGCCAATCAGAAAAGAGGCTCTTCTCTGGTTGACTTTTAAAAGAAACCAAACAAAGTGCATTTCCATCCATTTGTTTACAAATTTACAAGAGTGGGAACACGGGATGTTTAAAAAATGAATCCATAAAAGGTTTTAACATTTGGCAGACGTGCATAAGTTACTGGATTTGGTTTGAATTTGTATATTTGGATCAACATTTGACTCTTGTTTGCATCTCGCCATCATCAGATTCATATATTTATGTTTTGCATTTTTCTGTCTGTGTTTTCTGCAGGAAGAGAAGCTGTTTGTTGTGGTTGTGCAGAAAGGGAGATTAAAACACCACAAGATCATCACAAAGTGTCTGCCCAGCTTTATCTGACCTCAGTTCAGTTTCCTGAGCAAATCTGCAATTAATCAAATTACCAAAACATATTGACGAGCAATGAGTCTGGGACTCTGCCTGGGATTTGATAATCCAGTTTAATCCATCCACTCTGTCTAATCCAGGCTCATTGTCTCTGTTTGCATGCACCTGACCTGGCTCACACGTGATGACACCGATAACAATAAGCATGTTTCACATCAGCGGTCGCCTCCTGTCAGAAAAAGAAACAACAAAAAACGATGCGTTCGAGCCATGCGGTTAATCTCTGTGTTAATCAGAGATGTAGTTAGATTGTTTTTTCTCCTGTTGCTACACTAGTTTGGAGAAAAGGTTTTACAGCTGGTTCACATGCGTCAGTAACAGCAGAGTAAAGTCAGAGTGCCCCGAGGTCGCTCTCTACTGTGACAACACTGGAAACACAACAGGCAGGAGCTTTACTTCCTCAAACATTACACGTCACGGTTGGAGAATTTAAACAGAGGATCATTTCCTTCTATCTTTCATTTAGACATTTTAACTTTAAGATATTAGCTTCTGTCCTCCACTAACTCCAGCTGTAAGAATAAAACTGCTCTGCCAGAGAGAATGAGTTTAAACCAGCCAGTGAAATGATGGAACTACAGAAGCCGAGGAAGGTCACACTCACAAATATTTTTATTTATCTAAAGATAACAAAGCTTGTTATCTCGAGATAACGAGATATTATCAAAATAGTTTTCTCGTTATCTCGAGATAACAAGATAAAAAAATATTTGCGCGTGCGGCCTCCCTCTGCTTAGTTAGCATCAGCCGCGTCCTGGACGTTACTTAATGACATAAAAACCTTCTCAACATCCCACTGATTGGTGGAAGTGTTTTTTTCCCACCGTGGGAACATCATGACGTCGTGAGCTAACGACTCATATTGAGAAACTTTTGCAAGATCTGTTTTGTGTTCTAAGAAGATATTTTTTACATTATTGGAAACCAAATGATTCAGTTTTCTCACAAAACTTTCTTGCTATTTAACAAAACTAATGTATCTCACAAAAAAAAAAAGGTCTCTGTTGTATCTGAAAAATCATCCATCGTCCATTTTTTCTGAACAGATCTGCGTCTCATGAACGTTTGTAGAATTAAAACTCTGATCTGCTTCGCGCCGAGTCACAGAATCACACTACAGAGCGTCCTCCGGGGCATCACTGTGATAATATATACACACTGTGCTAGGGTTATAAAAAGAGCAGTGGGAGCAGGTCGTTACAGGGTCGACAGAGCGGGTACAAAATGTGTTTGAGTCTGTTGAAGGGAAAGTCTAATGGACCACTGGTGACAGAAGGTGGGAGGTCGGGAGTCGAGTCGTCTGCAGGCAAGTATCTTCTTCAATGAACAGGTGTGTGTGTGTGTGTGTGTGTGTGTGTGTGTGTGTGTGGTCTTTACACCTGCCCTCCGCACGTTTCTTAAAGGAGCAGTGTCCTCCTGTTGTGTTTTCCAGTCAGGTGAGATGATGGACCACGGATTTCAGCTTCACAGACACAGGTGGAATTTCCAGACCATCATCATCATCATCATCATCATCATCATCATCATCATCATCATCATCATCTTTCCACCGCAGGAACTTTACAACACATAACCTGTAACTTCATAAAACAAAAGAATATTTTATGTTTTGTATGTTAGCATTTAGCTAGCGAGCGCTACGAGCAGTTTTTCTTACTGTAAAACATATTTGGCAGAAAATGACTCATTCACACTGTGAGGCTTAAAGTGATGCTTAAAATGAAAACACTGTAGTTGTTCCTGCCTCAGATTAATCGATCATCACACCAGGTCTATTAAACTGAACAGTGACTCTTGTATCCACCTGGTTTAAAAGCACATTTCCATAGTTTCAATATTTTATCTTCTATAATAGTTTGAGTTCACTTCCATTTTCAGGATGTTTATTCTGTGTCTGGTGCGGTCGTGGACACCAGGGGTTAAACTCAGCGTCTCACCTTAAACCTGAAAATCAAACCTGTTGCTACATTTTAATTTTCAGTTCAAGTCGCTTTGTGTTTGTGTCTTTTTGACTTTGTTTCATGGAGTAAAGGGCGACTTCACCCAAATTACCAATAAATACATAAACAAACACATAAATAAATAAATACGTCAAATAAAAATAAAATTTTCTGGTCGTTTAGAAAGTTGGATTTAGTTTGAGATCTGAAAGTTCATCAGTATAATGAAGGTGAACTGAATTTATTTTGTCGTACGGCATCAAACTCTCTCTCCTCACATCACAGTTTAAACCCTGGTGGACACGACACAGGAAGAGGGATTTTCAGGCCCTGAAAACAGGGAAGTGAAGAATCCCCCACATGGGCCAAAGAAAAGCAGCTGCAGATTCTATGTTTTTCACACGGTGTGAGTCTTTATGAACTAAAACTGAGCCAAGTAACAGAACTAAATCCGATTGGTCCTCAGCGTGATCACATGTTCACAGGGAGGAAGCAGCGTCGGCAGTGAAAAACCCAAACTTCACCTCCTGCCTGAACAACAGAGCTCAGCGTGAAGCTGCTGTCGTCCAAACATCCAACAAAGGAAGAGCAGCTTTTCAAAGTAAAAGTCAAACATGGAGGTGAAGGTGTGAGGGCAGGGTTGCTCATCTCACTGGTTCAGACTCTGTCTTCGTCTTAGTTTAGGCTTCATGGATGAAAATGATCAGTGGAATATGAATGTGTGAACAGCAGGCACATCTATCAGTTGATTGGACTCCAGTGTGTATATGTGTGTGTGTGTGTGTGTGTGTGTGTGTGTGTGTGTGTTCAGTGTTTACAGTGTGTGGTAACAACATGTAATATTTATAGTGAGTGGCACAGCGTTCATTTTGTTCGGCAGTGAGAATGTTTTCATGCGTCTGTCCTCGTCGTCTTCTTCATGCATGGTTCTGCTTTGCATCGCGTGTGTGTGTGTGTGTGTGTGTGTGTGTGTGTGTGTGTGTGTGAGAGAGAGAGCTTCACCGCTCCTCTCAGTCAGTGGCCCGGTGAACCTCCGGCAGCCTGGGTGCAGTTCACCTTGCTGAACCCAGGCAGTGTGATGCGTCCGTGGGTGAAGATGTCTCGGTCGGAGCCCTGGTTCATGCGTTTGACCAGGTTCTTCTCATACAGGAGGGGGTGGTAGGCGCCGAGCGTGCAGGCGGCGTCGTAAAAACGCTGGTAGTAATGGCAGAGCTCCGTCTTCCTCCGCGACGGCAGGAACTCGTAAACGTGCACCACCTCGCACAGAGACATCATGAGGACGGTGCCTGGGAAGGACACAAAGGAGAAGAGGTGTGACTGACTTCAGTAAACTGAGGTTAAATTAATGACTTTCATGACTACATTCTTTAAAGCTCCAGAAAGTGATCAAAGTGATTTGTTTGTAGAATGAATCCCATCATGCAGCTGTGACAATAAATAAAAAACAAAATAATAAGTTTAACTCGTAACAGATGCCTCTTTAACCACAAGACTATCTGCTGGTGTGCACCGGATACATCATGAGCTATCAGAGTAAACAGGAAGCGGTGACCGAGCCCATGTTTGACGTACCGAGGAAGCCGGATGACGGCGGGTTCCTCTGGATGGGTTCGGCCATGTTGTCTTGTATTCTTTGCCAGACCTGCCACTCGAAGCGAGGATGCAGGATGTAGAAGGGCTGCAGAGGGTGAAGCCTCCGGTATCTCTGGTACTGGATGAAGATGGGGTAGTCTGTCCTGTTGTACCACTGTGGGGTGGGGGGGGGGGGAATCGTTTGGAAATCAATCAATACACATTAAATGTCCAGCACAGAATTCAAAGGGATTGGTTGAATTTGCGTTAATTATTGGGATCGCGACATCAGGACTTTCTGGAGGGACCGACTAGTTTCATCTTTATTTACTTCAACTCCAGAACGTCACAGACTTTTATTAGAGGCAGGTCTTCATGTCTAACTCGCTCTGTTTGATATGTAGAGTTGATCATACTCGTTAGTACAAAGCCTCGTTAGCGATGACTTCTCTCTCTCCCTCCCTCTCTCCTGCTCTCTCTGCTTGGAGGTGAGGCTCAGTGTATTGGAAGCGCTCTTCCTCTTCCCTGCAGTTCCCGAACAGCCGGGATACCAGAGCGGCTCGGTAGACCGAGGTTCAGCTCTCGGCTGAGAAGTGGTGGAAATATGATCACTCAGTCGGTCAGTCAGTGCTGCTGCGGTTAGTTTGTAGCGCTGGTTCATCAACGACGTTCATTAATCGTTATAAAACAACCCATCGTGACCCTGTAGCTTGTTTCCTGTGTGTGCAGTATGTGAACATCACCTGAGTGAGATCAGCTGAAAAGGGGGCGGGGTCCCAGGCCACCAGAACACCTGAGCTGTACAGAGAACTGGACAGGAAACGATGGTCATCAGATGCCATCACCTGTAGACACATAAACATTCACTTGAAAACCAAATTCATTACATTTACAGTTTCTATATGATCCATCGAGAGGCACAGTTCTTAAACTGTGACAGTGTTCAATGTTAAAATCTCATGTGGCAGTTGCTGAAGTCGTGGGAGTGGCTGTTGCGCACACAGTCATATCTGGATTGCCACACTTGGCCCAACGTTGTGCCAGCACAAACAGTTTCCTGCAAACCCCTGATCAAAGTGACAAAACGCCTTTCAGGTAAAGGACGAAACAATATGAACATAAATCCACAGCTGACTGGTTTGAATATTGGAGATGATTCAAGAAGTGTTCAAGTCCTGCTGCCAAATGTTTCTGTGTAGTGAGTTTTCAGTGTAAAACTTTAAATGTGAAAACAGCACCCACAAGCAACACAAACACCCACAAACAGCTCATCTCCACTGCTGCTACGCTCACCTGTCGAACTCCCACGGCCCAGCTGAGATCAACCTCTCCAGCCTCGCTGCCACCCACAGATTACACTTTAAAACAAGAGCCCTTCATTCCTGCTCTGTGCGCCGCTCTTTCATCACAGTTATACATGAGTTATACATGTACACATGAGCGCTTCATTCTTTTTTTTTATCACGTTCACACATGAGGACAAAAATAGTTAACACCCAACGGTTACCACAGCAACAGGTCAGCTGCGACTGTCAGCATGAGTTCATACGTGCGGATCAAAATACCCACCGCACAAATATAGTATCACATATAAAGAATGTGTTCATGTCCTCGTGTTTACAGGACTGTGGTTAATGTTTTTTCCTTCATATTGATTCATCTACTGATTAATCTATCAATGCATCAGTTAAAGGTTTTGTTTTACAGACAATTTGGTCCTGAAGTTTTTTGGGAAATGTTTCCAGCTGAAAACTGTTACCAGCACATGATCCACCCTAAAACCACAGGCTGTGGTACATTTCTGTTTGTGTGCAGATTAAACTGACTGGTGTGTATCTATGAGGGACAGACAGAGCCGATGCCAGTTTCTATGCGACGCTAACCCTCCGCTTTAAAACACACTACTCCACAAAGTAGTTTTGCTTTTATGACTTTATCTTTTGGAAAGCACCCAACAGACAAAAGGCTAAACTGTTTCTTTAACTGACATGATGATTAATAGTTTCTGTTCCACGGCACTTTTTTTTACACACTTTACTGTGTTGTAGATTTAATTTCAAATGGATAGAATCACTTGTTTGTCAATCTACGCTCAATAATCCACGATGACCAAGTTAAAAACTATTTATTTATCAAGAATCACATCTCATTTACAAAAGTCTTCAGACCCTTAGTTCAGCTCTTCAGTTACAGGCTCCGTCAGATCAGACAGGAATCCAGGTGGTTCCAGTATAAATTGTTATGATGATGATGATATGCTTCAAAATGATGGTGAAAGTACAATCTTGCGTCGTTGTCAATCTACGCTCTAATAATCCACGATGACCAAGTTAAAAACTATTTATTTATCAAGAATCACATCTCATTTACAAAAGTCTTCAGACCCTTAGTTCAGCTCTTCAGTTACAGGCTCCGTCAGATCAGACAGGAATCCAGGTGGTTCCAGGTATAAATTGTTATGATGATGATGATATGCTTCAAAATGATGGTGAAAGTACAATCTTGCGTCGTTTTAACTGTTGTTGCGGTAAGGAATTGCTCCTTTGGTTTTATAAAGGAAGCTCAAGTGTTTCCTAAGCTAATGGAGATAAGATAAAGAGCACTGAGCTCATTTCCTCATCATTTAGAGAAGTGGACCAGCTCTATTCAACATGGCTGCTGCTCAGATACTTCAGGGACATTTCACTCGGTTTGAAGCTTCATGAAAAAGAAAGACTTTCCGACCGCAGCCCTGGACTCCAGCCATGTTCTAGACTCATGTCAAACATAATTAAAGCAAACAGGAAGAAGCTGTTCACAGTCAAGAGCCACAGAAAAAAGTCCGGAGACTTTGAGAGATTTTAGTTTGTGATTTTCAACAAATTTGCAAAAATTCCTACAATCATGTTTTCACTTTGTCATAATGGATTAATGAGTGATTGATGGACAAACAAGGCAAAGTGCAAAAAGCGAAGGGGTCTGAATACGGTCTGAGGTCACTGTGTGTACATGTGTTTGAAACTCTTTAATAGTATGATTATTTTTTACTTTTTCTTAATGAGAACCTGTTCATCAGAGACGCAGCTCCAGTATCTTTATTTGTTTTTGTTTTTTCTCCATCTGAACATTTGATGCAAATGTCAGTGAGGGTTCGAGGGTTAATGACACTCACTCACTCACTCACTCACTCACTCACTCACTCACTCACTCACAGCTGCTGTGGCTTTATTTAGTGTTCACCTGTGAGTTGATGAGGCGAATGGTTGTTTTGGAGCCGACGTCCTTCTCGTAGCCAGTGGTGGGCGCAGCGTTGAAGCGCAGCACAGCGTCATGAGAGTCTGTAATTTCACATAAGCACATAAACACTTTTAGAGGAAGTGAAGCCTGAGCTGCTGATGTGACACATTTTGTGTTTCTGCATCTGTAATTAACACGTCAAAAAAACGAACACACAGTAGATGTGAAAATGAAAAGGCCCAGATGTTTCCTCAAAGATTTAAATATCCTTCTTCAGAATAAAGAGTCACAGAAGACTGGGTGCAGCGGCAGCAGAGACACAGCGTGAAATTAGGACTCACTGAATGGAAAAGGTCAGCTGTGACAAACTGAGCTGCAGGTGTTCATTTTTTAATTTTGGACATCTTGGCAACCGAGAGGTAACAAACCGAAATCCCTGTGGCTCCCGAGCAACAGACCAAACAGCAGCAGTGGATCGACTCCACGGTCCAGCTTTAACTATCTCACAAAAAAAAAATATATATATATATATATCTCTAGGGGGAATTACTAATTTATGGTGACATTGGTGAGCAGCAGCCGTCTCTGTCTGACATTTAAAACAGGTTTCTGAAAGCTCAGTGCAGCAGGTTCAAGTTTATATTCATTTCTTTCATTGTGTTTTATTGTGTTTAAACGTCCGTTTAAAAATATCTCACCTATCTCTTTGCCAAGTCCGGAGTAGCGGAGCGACCCCGCCGATGACACCACGGCGCAGCTCTTGTACGGCCCGAGGTCAGCGGTCAGCGACTTCGGCGGCAGCTGTGTGGCCCAGGGCAATGACGAGAAGGGCTGGAGGTCAGGGGTCAAAGTCGTGACCTCTACCTTGTCCTTCAGTTGGCAGAGAAGCTCAGGGCCGCTCAGCTTCGGTCTGCTGGACACACCACCGGGGCCGGAAACCTCAACTCCATATTTATTCATCGCCTGGAAGGAAATCAGATACAGACGTGGATTATGGACAAAAAACAAAACAATTGATTAAAAATAATGTTTGAATTTACTCAAATATTAAAATCCCGACAGTTAAAAGGAAACGTCACAGATTTCAGGCAGCGTTGGTTTGATCTGAAGACTGAAGACCGTTAGAAAGACATAGAGGCTACGTTAGCTGCTACTGACAAACATAACAAACCTGACACCAATCCGTCCCTGGTCGAGTTGCATTGTGGGTAATATAAACTCCCACTACTTTCTTGCGTTAATATCCATGTTATTGGTACTTTGGTGCAATATCAGAAATCTGAAGACAATACATTTACTCTCACCTGATAGTTCTGCACAACCCTCCTCAGTCTGCTTCCCAGCATGCTACTGGACATCTCATCGTCCCACACCTCTCCCAGAGGACCATTGGGTCCGAAGAACTCCGCGTCCCCGCCTTTGCCGCTCAGCTCCCCCCTCGCCGGCCTCCGAACAGGGTTTCCAGTGCACGCGTGAAGGGGCGCGGCAGCAGATGAGCGAGAAACCCGGAGGGCTCCCGCTCTCTCGACTTCCGCTTCGATGGCAGGTCCCCGCCTTCGTGGGTGTGGTTCGGAGAGGAGAGAACGGGGATTGGACGGTGAGGATCACCTGGGATGACACCTGGGAGCTTCTGAGGGTCGATGTACATGGGCTTGGCTCCTCCTCGCAGCACCTGTGGAAGGGATGGATTACAGTGACAAGTCCTCACACATTTTTGGTTTCACTTTTAGGACGAGAGGTAAAAGCATTTTGGGGAATCCCTCATAACCGTTGTGATATTTAGCAGGTGACCCGGCGGTTAACCCAGCCAACGTGACAGGTGACAGACCTTAATGACAGAGTGTGCACGAGGCTGAGCCCGGGTTCGCGCCCGCACCCCAAAGATTGCGTCGGTGACGGGCACGCTGTTTTCGGCACACAGGGCGTAGAGCAGAGCCATGCAGATGCAGAAGAAGGCCATGCAGACCGCTCCGCGGCGAGCCCGACGCCTCAGACGCCACAGCAGGCTAACTCTGTCCATCGCCGCCCCGGGGATCTGCAGAGGAAACACACATCCTCAGGCCGCTGTCCAGATAAGTTCATCAGAGTCTCTGAAGTAAATTCAACTGATAAAATGAGCCAAACACCCAATAAATCCTGAGTTTCAAGTATTTTGAGTGCAATCCTAAAATATGATCATTATAGATTAAACATACTGTATATATTTTGTCATTTTAAAAGTTTGAAAGTTCATATTTTTGAATAAAAAGAACGATTTCCTGCTGTTCGTATTAGACAGCAGCTCTTTAATGTACTTTCTTTACTGCACTCTGCTGTGTTTGGTCCAGATCAGCCAGCTCGTGTTGCAGCGCCGCCCTCCTCACTGACAGCCGGCTCCGATTCAGTTGCACCGACAATCGACTCTGTTGTGAGATTCGATAAAGTGCGGAATCTGTCGTCCTGTTTTCTTAACAAAGATCAGTGTACAAAACGTTTAGATGGTTATGTGAAATTAATATTGATCACATGAATAACTTGGTAACAGATCCACCAGAACTCAACCAGAGTTTTTCTGTATAAGTATTAACACGTCAATACGTGATTGATCTGATCTAATATGTTCATTTCCTCCCAGTCTTGTCACTGTTTGATGAAAATCAATAATTAAAGGGGCTATTTTACCAACTGCCGATCAAGGTTTCTTGCCAGGAGCAGATGGTGTTTCAGATACTGTTGTCTTAATAATATTATAATTCGTCCTCTGAGCAGCTACGTCTTCAGGCAGACTGGAGCTAGCTGGTTAGCATAAATACACTCCTGGTGTATTTTAGAACAGACTGTTTATGAACGGTTCTCCATATCCTCATGTTTAATAATAACAATTATTTTGTTTGTGATTTGAACCGGCCCTTTCAAGACGGTACTTCCTTCAAACACAGGATGAAACAAATACACACACACACACACACACACACACACACACATACAAGAAAAGAGTATGGCGACACAGTTTGTTTGGGTTGTTTGATGTGCGTCTGATGTCTGTTTATTAAAATATGAAACATCAAGACAATGTGAAGCCTGAAGTGCAGGACATCTCGGCCCAGGAACGGCCCAGATCCCTGAGGCTGTTCCACACTTAAACCCTGACGCTCAAGCGCTTCACACATGTTTAATGTTTTTGCATTTTTCTAATGTATTTTATCTACCTGTGTGTGAATGTGTCGTTTTGTCTGTTGTAAGATAAAGAGGCAATAATGTAATTTGAATTTGAATAACTGAATTGCTGTTTCTGATACTGTGAGAGACTGAGTGAAACAAGAAAGAAGAGTAAGGGCGCAGGAACATGCCATCACTGCCCCGGGTGATGGGTGAAATCAGGGAGAAAGAGCGTGTAGGGGGGGGGGCTCGATTCATCAGAGGACAAGCCAGATAGAAAAAGAGGAGGGAAGGCGGGACGAGAGGCCTAAAGACAATGATAAAAAGAGAGAGAGACAGAGAGTACACTGTACACTGAGAGGGAGATGGGGGGAAGTGCATTAGAGAAGCAGAAGCCAAAGAAGCATCAGTTGCTGGCATTTATCCCACGATGCTTTTGCATTTGATCCAACTGTGAGTCACGTTTAGTGTAAGTAATGGAGGCCGGTGAAAAGTCTGACTTTAGCACATCTGGGGGAATAACAATGAGCACGGACAACACTGTGAAGGAGAAGAAGAAATGAAAGGTGCAGTAACATGAATTTTTCACAGTGAAAAAACAAGAAATAAAAGAATATTAATAATGATTTATTTATCTTAAGAGCCTTAACGGTTATGGAGCTAAATACATAAAGGTTGTTCTGAGGGTTTAAGTTCTGTCCTGTTGATGCTGCAGCAGGTGAGAGGGACAGGTGCAACGAGCTGATCTAAAAACACAGTGGTAGTTTGGGTGTTGAGTCAAAAATCGTACGACTTCTTTGAGTCATACCTGCGACAAATATAAACTCAGGTGCACGAGACACTCCCTGTCCTTTGTGAATGAATGTCCATAAATCGGTTTGATGTGATTCCTGCTTTCACCACAACTTTCTTGACATTTCTCAAAAACATTCTCAAACGTGGAGTCGTGCACTTCCATCTTTCGGAGCTCTGCTGGCTGCCTGTTTGTGCCACATCTGGCCTGGCAACACATTGGGATCCCCCGGGAGGAGTCGGAGGAAGTAGCAAGACAAGATAAGCTGATTAAACCTGAACATTAACCAACCATAGATCCTGTGCTGAGTTTATGGAGCTCTGGCTGCTGTGACACAACATGGAGTAGACAACAGGAATCAATCTGATCCATATCCGACCCTATAGAACACAAACATACACGACTGCCCATTTTGCTGCATTCGAGTGCAGAGAACTTATATAATCAATATGTTCCTGCTGTGTTATTCCTTTACAGTCAGCAGCTGTGCAGAGCCAGAGGCAGAATATACAGCAGCCAGCTGCACACTGAGCTACATGACCAACAACAGCAGTTTGATTTAAACTATCTTTCCGTCAAGAGCCACAGTGGCAACTAAAGCTGATCCAGATACTGGATTTCTCTTTTTTAAACATAGAAGACATAACACACCATCTGTCTAAGCTCCTCCCATCAGGCAGGTACTTCAAACAGGTGCTATAAAACATTAACTACCAAACATACCTACCAGTAAAGTTGCAGTAAATATAGTTACAACATCCCTTTCTGTTCTATGACCTTGACCTTTGACCTTTGACCACCAAATTCTAACCAGTTCATCCTCGAGTCCAAGTGACTGTTTCGGCCAAATCTGAAGAACTTCCATCAGGGCCGTCTTGAGATATCACATTCAAGAGGTCAACAACGTGTTTACAATTTTTAAGTTGTTCGTTTGAGGAGTTCCTGAGGAATCGAATCACCGAAGTCAAGAGGATCCATCCGTGAACGGACGTGCCACAGTGCCTGTTTTCAGGAATGTGACGTGAGAAAAAAAAAGTTCAGTGGCTTATTTTGTTGAGATTATCGAACTGGATCCTCTGAGACCAGTTCAGTCTGTCAATGCACCATTTGTACTGGAAGCTGAAATAAAACAAAGCGACAGAATAGACGGAAAAGATTTCAGCGATTCATCTCAGAAAATAAAGACTGCTGGAGGAAACAGCTGTTTCCACTTCAGTTCAATTGGAGGAAGGAGCAGTTTCCTCCCATCCTTCCACTCCCTCTTTAATGAACAAAATCACACATTTAATTCAATCTCTGACCTTTGAACCGTTTGGTGGATGTCTGTCACCAGGCCTGTTCACCCTGGGATAGATGTCAGTCAGTCGAACCCGAGGAATACTCAACTACACACAGGAACGACTGGATCGTTTGAAAGACTTGCGGTGGCTTACAAGTCAAACCAGCATTAGTTTAATTATCTGCCAGCCACAGAGGACTTGGCACAGAAAACTGGGGGGAATGCAGAAAGGGATGGGCACTTATAAAACTGTATGCCAATGCCATCATGGATTCTGTGGCTGCAGCTTTATGATTCATGTCATCAGCTGCACCCGCCCTGTTCAAACAGGCTCGCCCACTATTTACACTGTGGTAACATGGTGGTTATCATCTAACCAGGGGTGTGTATCCAAACGTCCCAGGACGCCCAGCTCAACGTTTTAAATTCAATATTAAATCAATAGTCAATGTCAATGCATCCTGTGGTAGTCCAGAGTTGTAACTCAACCTTGACTGAGGGACTACATGATCATTGACTTCTTTTAAAATGGTGTTATGTGATGTTAATACAGTGTGTACTGGTCTCCACAGAGGCTGTTGCTGGGAAGCTCCAGTTTCATTTGGTGCATGTTCACATTGATCCGTGTTGAGCTGCAGTTTATAAACACCGTTGCCCGTTGGCGTTTATCAAACGTAATAAATATTATATATTGTATTTCACTCTGACTCTAACTTCTCTGACAGGCTTGACCTTGGAAACATGAAAGGTGGAACGGATCCTCATAGTCTGGGAAAGGTGCAGGCGGACAGCCGCGGGGTCGACCAGGAAACTGATAAACCTGGGGAGCTAACTTACTCTACCTGGAGGGGCGGGTCCCAGGTGGACCGCCTGGAGCCAATCCAGAACCTTGAGAGCTTCTTTATGGGATTTATTATTGTATCACAGTTAAGTGACCAAGAAGTCAGGTATATCTAAGGATGGGTATCGATGAGATATTAGCGAATAGATATTTACAGATACAAGTTATCGATCAGTATTTTAACAGTGCTCTTATCGATCGGGTACTTTAACGATGCCGTTATCGATCCAGTGCTTTCACAGTACTCTTATTGATCCTTTAACAGGACTTTTATTGATACTTTTTGTTATTTTGTAAGAGAAAAAAACAAAAACAAATTAAGAACAGAAATACCATTGTTTCTTTTTCTCATATGTATTAAATTATTATAAGTTTCGAACAGATCACTGTTACAGACTGATTTTGTAATGACGGAAATGTAAAACAAATGTAATACCCAATGATTTACTGCAGGTCTGTTTCAGCCCCCCCCCCCCCGCTCTGAGTGATCCGAACCTGAAACTGAATTTGTGAACAGTTCAGATGATGCTCCATGTCAGAGAGTGAGGTCTCTCTCTCTCTCCATTGTAGATAAATGTCTTAATCAGAAACAGAGCTGCTGAGATAAAATGCGTGAGAGAACTTTAATGTCTCAATAACAAACAGGAAATCTATTTTCTTCATTTCTCCAGTACCGAGAAAAGAACAGATAAAATAAATAATAAATAATGAATATTTAGCCCCAGGGCCTGTTTAATAACAAGTTCCGGTACCCATCCTTAGGTATGTCAGAATAAATCTGAAGCTGTTGAAATTGAATTTGTATTTTGCTACAACAGAAAATTAATGAGCAATTATTTTATTTTATTCTATTCTGCTTTTCTTTTCCTCATGTAACAATAATGTTTAATACCCCTTTAATATCCGTTAATATTTTTATTTGTCCTAAAGTATTTCTTATAAAAGGTGTAAAAAGCTGATCATCAGTATGGATCTGTGGTGGCAGGAAGCTGCAGACAGCTTCTCTTCATCTCCAGCAGCTAAATGTGAGCAAAATACTTGAGGTCTGCAGGTTTGAATCAGAATCAGCACATTAGAGGTGAATCACCTGCAAAATGTGGCTGAATTTACAGCTGTGGACCTCTGACGAGACCGCTGGAGGATGTGGCGCCCGGCTGCTCCTCCTCCTTCTCCTCTGAATGAATAAATGAATGGGTGAATGATTGAATGAATGGATGACTGTAACGCTTGCATCACTGCGGTGCCGCAGGCTGCAGAGCTTCAGACAGATGGTGTTGTCGCCTGATATCTGCTTAAAGATGTCACCCTAAATCCCCTGCCTTCACACACACACACACACACACACACACACACACACACACACACACACACACACACGAACGCACGGGCAGCCAGAGGTGTGTGTGTGAGAGAGAGTGTTATGCATGGACTTATGGAGCCATAAATTACTCAAGATTAAAAGGTAGGAGTGTGTGTCTCTGCAGTGTGTGTGTGTGTGTGTGTGTGTGTGTGTGTGTGTTAATCTGGCCGTGCAGCGTGAGAGGGAGTTAGATGGTTATGTATGTGTCAGCAGCAGCAAAGCTCTGAATCAAACCACAGAGAGGTTGATTGGTTGGCTGCTGTCGGGAGCAGCGAGACATTTCTGCCTCGGCCCGTCAGAGCACACACCCAGCTGAAGGTCTTCTTCTCTCTCTACGGCACAAATTTATAGATCATGACTGAACAAAAACAGGAAAAATAGAAATAGAATTAGTTGTTGTATCACTCCTCCACTCAGACCAGTTTCAGGTTACTTCTCTGTTTATCCAGAGTCAGAGAAAATATGAACCATTTGTGTGAAATTTTGTCATAATTGCTGTTAAGTCTTGAATTTTGGCTAAAAAGTGTTTTTTGAGGTTACCGTGACCTTGACCTTTGACCTTTGCCAATCAAAATCGAATCAGTTCATCCTTTAGTCCTGGCGAGTGTTTGTGAGGTGACGTGTTGCTGAGATATCATGTCCACGAGAATGAGACAGACGGACGGACAAACCTGAAAACAATATGGCTGCTGCTCTGACTGCCGCCGTCGCAGAAGAATAATAAACCCAGAATCATGCTCTGTGGTCTGACACATACACAACAATCTAGCATGTGTGTGTGGTAGATGTAAGATCACACGATAACACTTATCAGCAGAAGAAGAAATAGGTCAAGCACAGTAGGTACGAAAAGACGGAGCAAGCACAGAAATAGAAAAACATAAACACAGGGGAAATTACCCATGAATCAAAATCAAGTTAAATATCTGTTCAGAAATATTTCACTGGATCACTTCAAATTTTGACCTGCTGCTGCATGAATATGTGAACCGAGTTTCATTGACTGATCTGATCTGGGTACAGTGCTGGGACACAAACATGGAGTTAGAAAAATTGTGTTAACAACCTTTTTCTTATTGTGTGATTAAAGAGTGAAAAGCCACATATTATATTACAGCCCGCAGAGATTATTCAGTTGAATTAAAATCATAATTACTCATTATATTAGTCCTGTTTTATCCACATACATGTGTTATAGTATCATGTTTTCATTATGTTATCGTGCACGTGACAAAGGTTCGTTTGTTTCTCCCATTTCTTGATTTGTCCTGGTTCCAAAGACAAAACAGGGTTTCTGCCATTTTCTCCAGATTAAAGACTTTTAAAGACACTTTTAATCTTTTTTCTTGTTCTGATCAAAGACAGAAAACCAACAACAAAGCCTCAATTATTTATGAAGTTTATGAATTTATTGTAAATATCACAGTTAGTGTTGGTACTTCCCAGCTGTTTACAGTATATAAAAGAGCTAGTGATACAACTAATCTATTATGAGGAGCTACACGCCTTTATCAGCCTGAGGATGAAGTGACTGTTTATACTGTCACTGTCCAAACAGAGGGCTGAGGGCCTGGACTGGTTTAACCTGTTAAAAGTTTAGTTAATTCATTTGTTATTTTTGATTTTTGATCTAAAATATTAAGGAACTGAATTGAATATTTATAGTTTTCTTTTCAGGAGCTGCAGACTGTGTAGATAAATCCCAGCTGTACGAAAGGCACGACTATAAACTGATCAGTAACGTTTGTTAATGACTGACACCATCTGAAACTGGATAAGGTCTGTGGTCAGTAATATGACTGTAAAAGTGGCTGTTCTTCCCTTTTCACTCTTGTTGTGCACAAAGAACTTCGTCTTAAGACTATAATTTATTTCCCTTTCCTCTACAATGTCCAGCTGTTTTCTCTCTTGTTCTCCATAGTCTCGTTTTCTTCTTCTGTACCTACGTTTAAGATTTGTGCAATGAGCTGTTACTGATAATGTAATTAAACCTTACGTCATGAACAAAAAGTCTCCCAGATGTTTTGAAGCATCAGAGTGTAGATAAACCTGCATAAGTCACAGTGCGGTGAATGAATCATGCTCCGTCGTTAGCTGTTACTGCTGTGAATCATCAGCAGATTCGTCGCTCACAGAAACACACACACTTCTGAGGAGAGAAACCACCTGAGTGGATTTTTACTTTACACCTGGACTCTGATGTTTGCCGTGTAGTTTGCTGCTGGTGCTGGGTGATGATGTTACCTTGTAGCCCATGGTGTGTGGTACCGCACGCTGTGTTGCTGTTGTTGTTGCTTAGAAACGGGCTGCTGCCTTCAGGTTTCCCCTCATCGCCTCTGTGGACGGAGATATATATACACACTGTCAGATTTCTGCATGGGATGATGACCGCGTGCACACACACACACACACACAAACACACGGACAGATTAAAACTCATGAGCTCATTTATCAAACTGCCAAAAGTGATATTTTGTAAATCCTTCCCTTGAACTCCTCCTCACCAACTTAAGAATAAAAGCTGATTACCAGATGTCGTACGACTTAAAAATGCTCTTGCATTTAAAAAGAGGAGCTGCAGAACAGAACCGGAGGTGAACATGAGTGTTCAGGGTATATCTGTTACCTGGAGAATGTGTATAATTTAAAAATCATTCTAGTTTATCAGCATCTGATGTGACCAATGTTTTTATATTGCAAACAATAGAGCTGCAGTCGCTGTCCATGCATCTTCATCGTCTGCACTGTTCCCTCTGATGCTTCTCATCTACCAGCAGCAAACCAACTGAGAATTAATCAGCAGTTGTTTTCATAATCGATTATTATTGTTTTTGCATTTCCAAGCAAAAATGACAAAACAGCTTCTTAAATGTCAGAATCAGATTTTCATGATGAAAATAATCATTAGATTTCCTTGTTTTTCTTTTCAGCCTGTTTCAGACACGCAGCTCTTTACATTAATCTGATGGCACTTTAACAAAAGCCTGTGTTTCCTTCTATTTTCCTTCTTGTTTTCAATGTTGAAAGGAAACTGTGTAATTTTGCAGATTTGTTGTACAATGAGTCATTCTTGCAATACAGAGTTGTGATCTGCTCAGCTCCCCCACAGGCCAGATAATCACAGGTTGTCATTTTAACTTTCAGCTCGGAAATTTCAGGTGCAGCTTTTCCAATCAATCAACTCTTCAAACCTCCGACTGTTGTGACTAACACATCGAAAAGATCTGATTTAAAATCTACACCTGGATCTACAGTATTTCTCTACATGGACAAACACAGCTCTGGAGGCTGAATGGAAATTTAAATGAGCCATGACATTTAATTAGGACACTGAGATATTTAAAGCAATGGACCATCTCTGAATTTTGTCCGTCACATAGAAACTGTAGTTAGCTAATATCAGTTTTTCTAAAAACCAAAAACAGAAACTTTGGTTCTGTCACTAACAATAAGTACATTACTCACTTGTACTGAGATACAGTATCTCAGTACAATTCTCAGGTCCTTGTACTTGAACTGAGTATTTTCTTTTCAATTTTATATTTTTATTTCACAAAATTTATCTGACAGCTTCAGTTACTTTACATAATACAAGATTTTTGCATAAAAGATATAATAAATAACCTACCAAGTAAAAGTGGAGTTGAAATGATTCATCAAATAGCAGAAAAATTTACTAATAACTATTTCAATAATTGTTTAAAAGTCCCATTTCGTATAAAGGTAGATGTCCATGTGTTATTTGATTATAAAGCAGTAGCCGTTAGCACTACTGAAACTTTGTGATGTCACAACAAAGCAGTCACCAAGCCCCGCCCACATGGGCCCACCATCCAAACCTTGCAGGATTTTGTTTTATCTGAAATCTGCTGTATTTTTATTGGATCACTCAGAAAACAATCAGCATGTTTCCAACCTGTTGTTACTAGAGCTGCAGAGAGAAGCCTGAGAGAGGAGATGTGAAACTACACTGAGATGGTTTTTATATCTTCTGATGGATCAACACTTTCAAATAAAACACAGAAGAAGAAGAAAATATGGAGCTTTAAATAAAAATAAAAAAAAACAAATATTTAATGTTTCCAGTTTCTCAACCGTCACGATCATCTGATTTTTTTAGTCCTCTATGATAGTAAAATTTAATCTTTGGGTTTGAAGCTGCTGGTTGGAGAAAACACAACATGTGAAGGCGTCACACTGGACTCGGAAACATTTCTCACTATTTTCTGACTTTTTTTTTTTTTTTTGTTGCACAAAATGAACATAATCCATAGTTGAAGCCCTAATTCTATGTATAAGTTAATAAATAGTTATATGATGAGTCACCACATGTAAATGTTACCAACTGTTAATAAAAGGATTTTGGTCCGGATGTCCCGCAACAGGAAGCTCAGCAGTCAAACAGTCTCCTGGGGACATCGCACTAATTAATTAAAGAAATAAAAAGACAAAGTGTCTCGTGGCAACCCAAAGGTTGTTCTTATTAATGGCTTATAACTGATATATAAAACATTAGTAAATGATTCATTAACCATTAATAAAGCCTTTAGTTGCTGCTTATAAAGCCTTGGTGCTTCATCACGAAGTGGTACTAAATCAATTCTGTATTTTATGCCAGTATTTATAATTGTATATATGGCAGACTATATATAATAGTTAGTGAATGACAGCATTTAATGAATGTAATATATATGTAGGCTGCACAGATGAGACACTGTGGATATGTCATAGAAAGGCCATCAACTCACCACAGGATCATTACAACATGATAGATAGATGAATAGATAGATAGATCGATCGATAGATAGATAGATAATAAATAGATATGTTAATCTGTTTTATCTATCTTTAGCTTATCTCCGGTGTTACGCTGTTATTCGCTGACCTGTGTGAAGTGATGCTCCTCCGTTACCAGCCCACCAGCCTCGGTTATATCGTCGCTACGGTAGCGTGCAGGTTGTTGTTCCCGCCGCCATGTTCCCGGTGAGTCCCGTGCGTCGCGGTCCCGCTGTGTATCCGTCCGTCCAGTCCCAGGCCGCTGTCGGTGTCCGGTGGCATTTGGAGAAGTGCGGGCAGGAGCTGCGAGTCCTCCTCTCAACGGCTGCAGCGAAGACCGTTAAAAGTTAGCGGCAATGAGGGAAAAGCGTTTCCGGCGACGCTTTCAAAATAAGAGCTGCGAGTGGTTAAGGTGTAGTGATTCATTGCGTTTTCTTGTTTGTAAAAGCTAGGCCAAACCCAAGTATATGATCCTAGTATCACATATACAGTATTGTAATACAGTCAAATTCACAGTAAAGCTGTTCTCAATGACACCCTTTTTTCTGTTTTCTGTTGTCATGACAACGGAACAAGTCTGAAACAGTGACGCAGCCCATCAAGACTACATGTTAACTCGCAGTCACCACCTGTTTTTATAACCACGACGTCACCGGACAACATCACCTAACATATCAGTTAAAGACAAAGACTGTGACTTCATGACTCAGTCTCGTGACATTGAACTAATCAATGGTGTAACTTGATCAACTTTTATCACTCACTCAGTCAGTCATGGACGCTGGTGATTATAGGTCTGTTGCGGTTCAGCCAAAAACAAATTCTGTCCTTGTCATTGCGCTGCAAAAAAATATCCACTCTGTTATATTTTATTTTGAAGGAACAGGATAATCGACAGAACTGTATCCTGCTTAAATGTGTTTACCTTCACCAATCTCTCTGCAGCATCCAAGACACGCAATCTCTCTGCAGAGAAGGAGGGAAGACGAAGATGCACAAGACAAACATAGAACAGAGGGCACCTCTACTTTAACCACCACCCTGTCCTGGATTAATGACTTTGTTTAATGTCATAATCACTGTGACTGCAGTAGAACTACTGTAATATTACTGATATTTTAATTAAAAAATGACACGGTATCTGTGGTTATGTGTCTGTACTGTATGTAAAACACGGCCTTTTCATGTTTTCCTTATTAGGCTTATGATTAAATCGAGCAATGAATCTGTATTGTGTTCTACTGTATAATATAAAGGGTATGGTAAACAGAAATAAATACATGTAAATGTACAGAAACGTAAATATAATGTAAATAAATGTATTGAATAATTTATTGTATAGCCTTTCTTCAAACGGCAATGCTCTGTTACTTACTGTATGTATTTAAATTAATTTATAACACATACCCATTTATTATTTATAGCAGCAATCCTTGCACTCTTCCATATCTTGCACCACTTGCTTCCTTGCTCTCAACTTCAGAAAGTCTTTGACTTGTATACACACAGTCCATTGTTGTAGCTACATGTATGCTTCTTACTTGTGTGTACATAATAGCCATATGTTTTTAATTTTTAATAATTCTTTTTGACCTACTGGCTTCTAAATAATAATCATATGTTTGTATTTTTTTTATCTCTACTCAGCTTTTTAGTCCTTGTTTTTGCTGGGGGTACATTTATATCTCCCTGGACATTTTTGTCGGTTCTGGGTTGTTTTTTGTTTTTTTTTTAGAACTGAAAGAAACATACTATACTTGGCCAACAGAGCTGACATGACTATTTATGGAACTGTTAATCTCCCGGGACTTTCACACGGAAGTCCCTGGAGTTTTTACTCAGAGTGGAGCCAAAAACAAAGCAAAAAAAAAAAGAGGGGAATTTGGGTGTATTGGTCAGGGAAAAAGCTAGTTCCCTGACCGGGAATCGAACCCGGGCCGCGGCGGTGAGAGCGCCGAATCCTAACCACTAGACCACCAGGGAGAGTTAACGATTGTTTGATATAATGAAATATATCTTGGCATCGACCCCGATCAGTGTTGCCTGATTATGAAGTATTGTATCTACAAATACAAATAAATCGGTTAGCCTTACCTCAGCGGATATGTGGTACACGGAACACACCACGTCGATTTCCTCCATTCGTCTCAGAAGCGGGAAACTCAGTTACTTTGTCATTAAGTTAGTTAGCTGACTAGCTAACGCTTATATCCTACAACTACCAGTCACTCGGTTACTGTGTCCTGAAGTAAAGTTTATTAACTGACTAGCTAACGTTAAAAATCTACAGCTACCGGAAACACGGTTAGTCAGTCCTGAAGTTAGTTAGCAGATTAGTTAACGTCAATAACCTACAACTATTGGTAACTCTTGTCACAGTTGCTGCGGGCAACAGTGTTGCCGCGTGCGTCGCCATACTTCTTCTGTGCCCCGCGATATTTATTAGCATTAGCATTAGCCTCTGTGGATTTTTCCCTTTTCACTCTTGTGATATTGTGATCACTAGTAATTGTCTTACCGCAGATATCTATAAAACATAATAGTAAACCAACGTAAACGATATTTTTGTCGGAAGTCCATATTCATATACAGATGCTTTGACAGGATGCATACAGGACCTCGTGGCGCAACGGTAGCGCGTCTGACTCCAGATCAGAAGGTTGCGTGTTCAAATCACGTCGGGGTCAATACTTTTCGTTGTTTTTTTGCTAACATTTTTTATTATTAAATGCATATAGACATCATAATAAATACGTAAATGTTGGCAATTGATTGGAAATATATAAATATAATTATTTCCAAATGCCTATATAATTATTTGTAACTAATTCATAATTTATTTCTTTTGAGGCTGCAACTAATTATTGTTTTCATTATTGATTAATCTGGTCATTATTTTCTCAATTAGACTATAAAATGTCAAAAATACAAAAAAAAAAGAAAGATATTCAGTTTACTGTCACATATGATTACTATGATACTCTATTGAAAAAACAATAAATTGGGGTGGAGGCAGAAATCATATAGATATATGTAAAAAAGATTATTTGTGTTTTGGTATTTTGCAAACAGCCAATCAGAGATTAGAACTGCAACTGGTCTGATGTTAAAATCAACTTTCTGTCCTCAGCCTCATTTCTAACTGCGCAGCAGGTTTGTTGACGTCGATGCTTTTTAAAGACAGACCTACATTCTCTGTAACCTACTTCCGTCGTTTGTCCCACAAAACCTGGAAACCTTTGTCCACTGTTCAGGTAAGTGTTCTGGTCACATCTACGGCAGCCAGGAAGGCCAGAAGAGTCTAAGTCATTTTAACTAGTAAAAGTCACAGTTATTTTTTAAACTGAAATCTTTAATATAATCCTTTCAGAGGAAGAGGAGACACTGCTAATAGCTTGAGAGTAATTCAATGGAACATTTAAAGGTGAATTGACCCACAGATAATTAATAAGCAACTATTTTTTTTTTCATTTTGTCTTTCTCTTCCTTTAATTCCTTAATTTTTTTCCTGTCATTTAATAGAGTAACCTGTTCATCAATCGGCAGACTCATCTATAATGTTACCGCCCTAGAAACATTAATTAATTAAATAATTCAGATAGAAAAGCTTAACATTTTGTTTTATTAATGAATACATTTATCAAGCAAATAAATAAAAACAAAGCTCTTGGAAATAAATCTTCCACACAGAAGTCATAAATATTTCCTCTCTTTGTGGTAGCTTCTTTTTCTCACAGTGCGAATGTGAACTTGGACAGTAGCAGCTACAGCAAAGCAGAGCTCAATGCATCAGAACAAAGCAAAACAAGTCCAGAGTAAAACACAGGAAACCGTAACTAATGTCAGCAATGTGTTGTCTTCAGATTAATTCAAATTTTATTTAAGATTTCGGCATTAAATATTATCAATATTATTCTTGATTTGACCACCATGTGATGAGAGAGAAGCCTGAGAGAGGAGATGTAAAACTACACTGAGATGGTTTTTATATCTTCTGATGGATCAACACTTCAAATAAAACACAGAAGAAGAAGAAAATATGGAGCTTATATATATATATATGTGTGTGTGTGTGTGTGTGTGTGTGTGTGTGTGTGTGTGTGTGTTTGTGTGTGTGTGTGTGTGCCAAAGGGAGGATTATAGAAAACCTACCTCAAAGAATAACTCTGTTGATATTCTCTATATTTTTCTTCTGGTCAACAAATCCCATGAAAAAAACAAAACAATAAGTTCTGTGTGTTTAACAAAGCCATGTTCCTTCATCACCATGAACACACTGTAGTTTATTTTGACTCAGTCCCCCCCCCCCCCCCCCCACAAACACACACACACACACACACACACACACACACACTGTCCTGCTGCCACAAATACTCACTACAGCTCCAAATGTGGATTAATCCGCCGCTCAAAATAGTCCCCAAACTACTGCTCTAGTTTCTTGTTTTGTCGGTCCACTGAGGGGACGGAGGTGTCCAGAGACAGACTAACACATTATTGGTTTTGGTCTTTTTATGGGATTTGATAATAATAAGTAAAATATATAGTAATATCAGCCTTGTTTTATTTCCTGTATTAAAGCTCTCAGAAGGCTGCGACTGTACGAGGTGCGTTGAATATGCCGGGCTAGCTGGCGGAGCTTGAGCGTGACTTGTGGACGCTGACTTTCTTGCGGGTGTTGTCGGTGCAGCGTTCCAGGATGAGCTCTGCGCTCGGCCGCGGAGGGATGACCGGAGCCTCCCTCTTCACCTCGCTCTCCGAGCTGGAGCCGGACATCTCGGGGATGTTGTCTGCGGGTTAGAAAATAAAACGATCAGGTTGTACGTCTACCCTTTAAACTCCGTTTGACCAAACTAAATGTGAATATGAGAATATGTTACGGCAGGTTTTTCCGTTACCCTGGTTCTTCCTCTCCCTCAGCGGTGACTTTGCGGCGTTCTTGGAGTCCCTTTGCGCCTGAGCGAGGCGGCCGCCCTTCTGCTCCAGGTACCGACGGCTGTTCCTGCGGTAGACGTCCTGGCTGAGCCGCCGGCGAGACCTGTTGTGGATACTCTTGGCGTTCCTGATGGTGGATCTAAGACGGAAGAAAGACACACAGAGCTGTAACGGTGAGTCGAGGTGGTGGCCAATAAAAGTTTGATCTATTGTTGCAGAGACCGACTCAATTCTTCACTGCTTCCTGAATTTTCCCTGTCTCTATGAACCATGTGTTTTCATCAGTCTGAACTATTTAATTTATATTCCTCCACACCGGCGAGAGCAGCAGCCATGTTGTTTTCAGGTTGTCTATACGTCCGTCCCATTCTCGTGGACACAATATCTCAGAAACACCTTGAAGGAATTTCTTCAAATTTGGCAAAAACCTTCACTTGGACTCAAAGATGAACTGATTAGATTTTGGTGCCTAAAGATCCTCAGCAAATTACAACAACAGCAGGATTAACTTTGTTATTTACATTAGTTTAAACTAAAAACTGTCTGATTCCTGTGAAACGGATTCAAATTAATACTGGAAACTCATTTGGTAGAAAGACGGTGTTTAATCCATAATAAACACTTGTGCTTTCGTTCTAATTAAACCCAGCATGTTTATAAAACTGCAGATATAAATTAGTGTGTTTCAGTTGCAGCAAAGAGACATGAAATCACAAGCTGTGGTGTAACAGAGTGAGAGAGTTCATGACCACACACACTTCCTCTTCGTCTGCAGTGACACAATAAAACACCGGAGTGGCAACAGAGGAACTACGTGCAAACCTGCACATCTCGGACTCTCCCGTGTTCGCTCATTACAGTTAACAATTAACAAAAAACGTCCTCTCTCAAAAATGCTCTACAGGTTTTAGTTCTCCTGAACAGTTCTGACCGGACTAGTATGTACGTGTAATTTATTTTAATTCGTTTTAAATCACATTTAAAGTGGAAATCTATCTCCTTTAGATTATTATAGATGTAAAATTGGGCTGTAAATCATATATTTGCGGCCGTAAAGTGTGTGACAGAAACATATGAATCCACTGTCTCTGACGAACCTGCGAGGTGGAGGTTTCTGTCCCTGCAGGTTCGTCCTGCCCGCCTGCCTCTCTTTCTTCCCGGCCTTCTGCAGGTACATGGAGGGGAAATGACCGGTTTCTTCTCCTTTCCTGCACAAAGCAGCATCAACAGGAAGTTCAAATTAATTGTAAATATTCACAGGAGCTTGTAGTTACCGAGTAAAACATGTAAAAAGGTGCAAATGCAGGAATTAATTCTCATGAACTTCAGTAATGTGGATTTACAGATGTCAGTGTCCAACACTTTGATCCAGAGTCAAAGATCTTGACAAGAATCGACTGGATTTGGTTCAAACATTCATGTCTGTGACGATCATTTCACGTCACCTGGTACGTCAGTTCACAGCTGGCTTTAAAAACCACTTGTGATCAGATTTCACTTCCTGCTTCATATACAAATAAACAGATATGTGTTGGGGCGGATGACTGCGCTGCCGCAGCTCTACAGATGTTTATTTATTCTGAGAACTTATGAGCAACAAATAGAAACGTCCAGTGGGAGTCAACAAAGGAGAAAGAAGGAGAAAGGTGAAGGAGGAGACAAAACTTTAAAGCTCCTCCAGTGTAAAGGTGTGTGTCCATGTGTAGTGTGATTATAGATCAGCTCTAGCTTCTATATTAATACTGTGAAAGTATCAAAGCCTCAGTCCACAGAGAAATGCACACAGCCTGTATTCAGAAACTGAGCCTTAAAACCAGCCGTCAGGACTTCTGGAACTTTGTGATGTCACAACAAAGCAGTCAGCCAATCAGAAGAGAGGCTCAGAACCTCCTCTCTTCTGATTGGCTGACTGACCTGTTGTTACTAGAGCTCCAGAGAGAAGCCTGAGAGAGGAGATGTAAAACTACACTGAGATGGTTTTTATTTCTTCTTATGGATCAACACTTCAAATAAAACACAGAAGAAGAAGAAAGTATGGAGCTTATATATATATATGTGTGTGTGTGTGTGTGTGTGTGTGTGTGTGTGTGTGTGTCATCATACCTGACGACCCACCAGCCGTCCAGCAGCTTGTGAATGACCTCGATGGTTTCACCCAGCTCCAGAGAGATCTCGTCCTCCTGCTCGGCCTTGTAGGCGTTGGCGGTGACGTACAGCTCTCCTGCAGGGAAACAGAGAGCGCTGTTATAAACACACCCACAGAGGAAGGACTAACCTGCGGCTGATTAAGAACACAACACGACACTATCTTACCTTCGTAGTCTGGCTCAGCGTCCTCGGGCTCCTCCGGTTTGTCCAGAGGCTCCAGGTAGGAGGCGGGAACCCAGCCTCGTTTAGACTCGCACTGGCAGAACCACCAACCTGAACACGAGACCAGAACCACAGCGGCTCAAAACCAGGACAACACTAAAGCTCCAGTGCAAGTAAAAACTAAAACTACACCAGACAAGGTGAAAGGAGATCAGGTACAGAAGATTATCAGATAGATAGATATTAAGATGATTATCTTTAGTGCCGACTTTAGATTAGTGTTTTGCTCAAAGACACTTCAACATGTTCGACAGGAGCTGGGGATCAAACCTCTGAACCTGTGATGGTGAATCTGCTCTACCTGCCAAACTACAGCAGGACGAGTCTGTAAAAACCCCACACCACGGTCAGCTTGAATTTGAAGCTTCATAACTTCCTCTTCTTCTGTGTTTTACTTGAAGTGGTGAGCCAATCAGAAGAGAGGAGGTTCTGAGCCTCTCTTCTGATTGGCTGACTGTTTTCTGAGTGATCCAATAAAAATAAAGCAGATTTCAGGTGAAAACACTCAGAGAAACCAAATCCTGCAAGGTTTGGATGGTGGGTCCAGGTGGGCGGGGCTTGGTGACTGCTTTGTTGTGACATCACAAAGTTCCAGAAGTCCTGACGGCTGGTTTTAAGGCTCAGTTTCTGAATACAGGTTGTGTGCATTTCTCTGTGGACTGAGGCTTTGATACTTTCACAGTATTAATATAGAAGCTAGAGCTGATCTATAATCACACTACACATGGACACAGACCTTTACACTGGAGGAGCTTTTAAAATAAGGTTGTTGTTTAAACATTTATCTCTTCTCTCACCGTTCTGATTTTTCTCCACGATCTCCACCAGGTCGTCGGTGTGCAGGTTGATCTCGTGTTTGGACGTCTTGGTGAAGTCTGCAATCACTCTGTAGGTGTCCAGTATGATGGGACCCGAGATCTCTGACAGGTGAAACATCATCATCTCTTTTAATGTCATCGTTTACTTTTTCAAAATGTCCGCCTCGCTCCCAGTGAAAATGATCCCGTGTAGTGGGATAATCCAGTTTTAAATGTCTCTTACCGGCCACGTTTCCTTGGGCCAACTCCTTGGACCCTGCAGATGTCTTGTTTTTTTTCAGTCTGAGGAGGAAATGAACATTTTTCTCAGCATCACTCCGTCCTGTCCAGTTCAACACAGCAGCTGTAGTGGAAGTGTGTGTGTGTGTGTGTGTGTGATACTGACGTGCTTGTGGCTCCCGGGTTTTCGTCCTCAGGTCGGACCTTGAAGAAGGCGGTGAGGTGTTTGCAGCGGGAGATGTGAGGCGGCAGGTTGATGAGCGAGTGGCAGTAGTCGGCCAAGGTGCTCTGTCTCGTCTCTGTCGACTTCTGGCTGTCGACCCACCGCGGCGCTGACGACGCACAAAGTCAACGTGAACACACATCACGGTAAAAGACACAGTAGAGTAATAAAGCATCATTTGATGTATGAACGCTCCTTAAATCAAACATAAGTCAGTCAGGAACAATAAATTAATGAAAAACACAAATCTTTTAAAAAAATTATTGTGTGAACAAGAAGTTTTAGTTTTTTCATCAAAGGTAAAAAAGGAGAAAGATTATTATATTATTATTATAAGGTTATTAGATGTTCCTGTCCTGTGTTTTATTTGAAGTGTGGATCCATAAGAAGATATCTTCTCATGTAGTTTTACATCTCCCTCTGAGCTGAGTCACAACGACTTGATCTGATTCTCTTTCTCATGAACGTCATTAAAAGTCTCTTGTAGTAAAAATATAAAAATCTTATGAACAGAATCCAAACGATATCACAGTAGCTAAAATATGAAAAATTAAATTGCAGTTCAAAGTTATCAGTGATCAACATTCAACTGTTTTCATTCACTTTGTATGAATATTGTCAAAACACTGTTTGTTTTACTGTGAAATCTGTAAAGTTATGCTCATTAAACATCTGGTTTCTTCCATTTAATCAAATGCATCCACTTATTTGGAAGCTGTTTTTTTTGTCTTTTATTTGTCTAATCATGCTAAATGATTAATTTATTGAGGATCTCAGTGGTTGCTGTTTTCCAGTGTCCATATGTGAAGGTCAGGAGACGGAGATGTGGAACTGTGTGTCTGCAAACGCTGCTGTTGCATCAGCTCTGAGGTTTGGCTGCTGCTTCTCCTTCTCCGCGTTGCTACATGTGTTTTGTAACGAAGGTTTCATAAGGAAAATGTGTAAAGTTTGAGTTCTGTTTTCATGAAAACTAGGTCGTGAACAGGAACAGAAAACGACCGGGTGGAAAACACAGACCTGCTAAACGCTCACGACACCTGGCACACGACACTTTCACCTGAAGCTGGAAGAAAACTCAAACAATGTTCAAGCAAATCTTACAGCTGTTTTCTTTCATAATCGATTGATTGTTCACTGAATAAAACGTCAGAAAATTGTATTCAACATATTTTTTTTTTAATCTGACCAACAGTCAAAAATGAGTTTACCATCATATTATTATAAATAGCAAATAATCAGATTTGAGAATCTGATTTTTTTTTGTATTTTAGCTTAAAAATTTACTTTTTACTCAATTATCAAACTAGTTGATAATTAATTTTGTGCCATTTCCTCATTCTTCGTTTCTGGTGGTGACTTGTTTGATCTCTGGTTGTGAGTTGAGCTTTGACGTAGTGATTTCAACCGTTCGCTTCAACAGACAGAGAAACGAGAAGCAGACCTGCCCACGTGTGTCTGACAAACACAGGTGTTTCCTGAGCATCGCAGCACAGAGGAACTTTACCTGACAGGATGATCACTGACTTTAAAAAGGTCACTCATGTCGGCAGCGTCTTTTTAACACCAGTCTGTGACTGTAACTTACTAACTTACTGAGCAGAATGACAACCAGCAGAACCAGGATGTATAAAATCCCACCTGTTTTCTTTTTTACCTGGTAATGAAGGAATGATCCTGTCCCTCTTTTCTATTTGACCAGACTCGATGGGAAACATCTCCTTCAACGATTTCTGTCACCAAAATAAAAACAAAACAAAAAAGCTGCATTTTATTTTAGTTTTACTTGTTTAGTTTTACTTCTTTCACAGGAGGAGCAGAGCTTTTATTTTGTAGTGCAGAGGAACTCACGTGAAAGGTGTGGATCTCAGGGTACGTCCTGTAGATGAGCTTCTCGGAGAGGTCGCTCCATTTCACCATCAGCAGGTAGACCTGCACACAGAGACAGAGCAGCAGGGTGAGACCGAGCGTCTCCCAGCAACAGATCCTCGACTTCAGCTTCGGCCGTTGTGAAGCTGTAACGAGGATCTGAGGCTGACGGAGCCGTTTGCAGAGCGAGTGCTTCGAGCCTTACGTAGTGCTGACTCGGGACTTCTCGTTTCTCGAAGCCCAGCAGCTCCACATGTCTGACGTAGATCTGCTCCATGCTGAGATACAGAGGACAGACAGAGTCCAACTGAGGAGTCAGGCAGCAGCCCAGAGGCTTATATACTCTCTCTCTCTCTCTCTCTCTCTCTCTCTCTGTGTGGGTACAGTACCATGAATCTACCACAAGAATTAGTTCCTCTTTACGTTTATTTACAGAGAAAAAGAAAAGAGGAAGTACTGTCAACTGTTATAATAATAACCATAATAATAATCATACAATTAAAGTTTTTCAAACCAAAATAGTAAAACATTCTGTCATTGTTTTACTTAGAGATGATATTATAGTGAAAATAAATGAATCCCCTTTTTGCCCGGGGCCCCTGGAGGTCCCCGGACTCCGCTTTGAGAACCGGTGGTATACGGCGTAAGTAGTAAGTATGTCGTGTTTGTAGTAGTATTACTTAAAACAGAAGTATCAGCTGTAGTATTACTGCTTTATTAGCACTGCTTAGTGATGGTGGTGTTAGCCGTGAGAGATGAGGTACTTTAACTGCAGTAAACTTAGAAGTACTGTCAGTACTTGTGGTTTTCCTAGAGCTAGTAAAATTGTTTATTTAATATGTAGATTAAACTACCCAGCAGTATATAAAAAATAATAAACATTAAAATTCTGCTTAACCATAAAACAAATCAGTGATTATATAATAATCCAATAATATAGTCTACAAAAACATTTGATATTTGATATATAAACGTATATAAAAGTCAAGAATGAGGCAAATTTATAAAAGACGTAGTGGAGAGAAGTTCAAAACCAGAAACCAGAAAAATGATTTCTACTACTTGATATTTCACTGTTTATGATATTGAGCTCATTTGTTGATAAAAGTTGTGTTGGTCAAATAGTTTTGAATTATTCTGTGTGTTTGTCTGACAGACATTTTCTTTAAATATCAAGTGATATTTTTGGTGGATAAAATGTCAGAAAACAGTGAAAAACGCTTCATTATTCCACAAACCCAAGTTAATATATTCAAATAGTTTTACTTTGTCAGATCAATAGTCAAAAACCCAAATATAAAACCAGCTAATATTCACATTTAAGCTGCCACAAGGGAAAAAAAAGACTTTAACAGTCACTCCATTACCTAAATTGTTACAAATTATTCGTCCGTCAATCATCTAATCAATTAGTCGATTGAGTAAACAATGAAACTAGAGACAACAAATTGTCAGAGAAGAAGAAGTGTTTGTGTAAAATGATGAATGCAGTGTACAAGTCATAATAAACCTGCAGATTGTTTTTCATCACCTGCGTTCAGCTTTTTCCAGGGTGGCATTTCTCCTTAATGGTTTTTTCCTTCCTGAAAATAAACGAAAAATAAATAAATAAATAAATAAATAAAATGGTCAGAACTGGAGAAATATTACAAGTGAAGAATTTCCCTCTGAGCGGTTTCACAACTGACCAAAAGGGGAATCAACCGGATGAATTCATGTGGCCTGTTCACACTGACAGACATGAAAACATACATTATTTTCTACATCTCTCTAGCAACTGATTTATTGTGTCACTCGTGGGCTTTCAGAGGGGCTTTCAGCTAAACTTGTAATTTCCTAAAACTCGTGCAAGGAGGAACAAAAACAGCATGAAAAGAAACACAAGCAAACCCATGTGTGACACTTCCTCAGACAGGAGGCATGTGATGCATTTAGATTTATTTATGTGTTTCTATTAAACATCACCAACGCTGATGAGTGACGGATTGGATTTTTATTTGAAAGTATTATATAGTATATATAGTATAAGTGATTTTGAAGTAACTGAAGAGCTGATTAAATACTAGATGTAAGAATCTGCAGTAGCCTATGTGCGATGTTTTTGCAGTGAAGGTGTTTATTTTTGGAGAAAGCAGATGACTAGACATCCAGATTACTGTCACTGACAGCAGCAAATGACTCACAGCTCCTATTTCTACATCCAAAACCACACGCACGTGTTGCCTGGTGTGTGTATTAAATACAATTGCAGCTACTACAAACTCTGTTTAAAGATTTATCTGGAATTAAACAAACGTTACAAAGCTCGACATGTTTTCTCAAATTTGTATGTGCAACAAATATTTAAAAGGGTTTAAAAAGGATTACGTCATGTATGTGCAACAACAGTTTCCGTAGTGTAGTGGTTATCACGTTCGCCTAACACGCGAAAGGTCCCCGGTTCGAGACCGGGCGGAAACATTATTGCTAGAAATGAGAAGTAGACGGTGATTATGGGATTTCCGATGCCTCGTTGGGGCAGAAAACTAAACATATTTCACTAACGTTTTAACAAAAATACACTTGACTTGTATATCATCAACAAGACTAATTTAATTAATTACATGTACCAAGAAATTTACATGAAAACATGTTGAAACATTAATGTTGAGAGACGGAGTAATACACAATGTTTTAGTTTACTACATGGTACATTCAAGCTAGCAATTGAGCTAAAAATGTAGCTTAACACACACAATGACGTCGCTTACCTCTTCCGTGTAGCACAATAACAGAAGGGGACAGGGACAGGCAGCTCGGCCCTGAGGCAAACAGCTGTACAGAAGTAGACTAAGAAGCAGATGGTTCGCTCATTTTCATTGAATTTGTAAAAAAAAATTACGTCATCATTTCGATTGGCACAGTTTCCGTAGTGTAGTGGTTATCACGTTCGCCTCACACGCGAAAGGTCCCCGGTTCGAAACCGGGCGGAAACAATTTTTTTTGTCGATCGTGCTAATGCTAGCTTTTTTACTAATATGGATCAACAGGGTTTTGTCGTATGTCCCCGAACGCCTCATTCACGTGTAGTTTCCGTAGTGTAGTGGTTATCACGTTCGCCTCACACGCGAAAGGTCCCCGGTTCGAAACCGGCGGAAACATTATTCGATCGTCTTGTAACTTACCCATAACAATCAACAAGGCAATCTTTCGCTCCTCAGCTTTTGTTGCTATCTCGACAGTTTCCGTAGTGTAGTGGTTATCACGTTCGCCTCACACGCGAAAGGTCCCCGGTTCGAAACCGGGCGGAAACATTATTCGATCGTCTTGTAACTTACCAATAACAATCAACAAGGCAATCTTTCGTTCCTCAGCTTTTGTTCCTATCTCAACAGTTTCCGTAGTGTAGTGGTTATCACGTTCGCCTAACACGCGAAAGGTCCCCGGTTCGAGACCGGGCGGAAACATTATTGCGAGAAATAGATGGTGATTATGGGATTTCTGATGCCTGATTGGGGCCGATGTGTATCACATGTAGCAGTGTTGTCAAAAACTTCACTTAGGTTTTGACAAAAATACACTTGATTTGTATAGCATCAACAAGACTAATTTAATTAATTACATGTAAAAAAAATGTAGCTTAACACACACAATGACGTCACTTACCTGGACAGATTGTGGATGTCAGGGAGGCAGAAGGAGTGGATACTTGATGTGAGAGTGGCAGGGTTGATGTTCTTTATATTCCGGAATGAAATGAGGCTTGGTGTTTTAGAAATGGAAAGAGTGAGTTTCACTGTAAATGAGAGGAGAAAGTGGTCAGTTATGGGGAGTTCATCAGCTGTAAATTCAAGAGGGGTGACACCAGAGCAGCAGAAATGACAATGTCAGGTATTCCTTGTCGTGCAAAGTGGGCTTTCAGCTTCCTGATAGCTGTACTGCTCTTAGTGTCCGGTAGGTAATCTACTTCCCAAAAGTTGGAATAGTAGTCCACCTTAAAGGAGTTTTAAATCGAAAAAACAACTGGACTTGATTATTTGTCTGGGAAGATGTTTCACCTCTCATCCAAGAGCTTCATCAGTTCATGTACGCATCTGGCGTTCACAAGGCTGATGATGTCACTGGTTCCCTTTTGTGCTCCAAGTGTCAACGACAGTCGTTTGCATGACTGTCGTTGGTGGAAAGTTGTTTTCGACTTCGTTAGTTCTCTATTGTGTTATAACGACAGTCGTTGGAGTCACTCGCCACTTGTGAACAGTTGTTATTCTTTGAGGCTAGATTGTTGAATCTCACAATCCTCCCAGCAGACAAGGGTAGATGCACAGTTGTGCTCAATACAACTGACTACCAGGCTAAGATCTCTGCACTACTCAACGACTCCAACACTTATGAAACTCTAAAACGAGACCCAACCAGTGGTTATAAAAAGAAGGTGATAGAATGTCTACAGCAACTACAAAAAAACGAAGGGGTCATTAACAAAACTCAATACTACCGGCTTTATCCCCAGGACTCAATCCCCAGCCTATATGGACTCCCAAAAATCCACAAAGAAGGGGCCCCGCTCAGGCCCATTGTCAGCAGCATAAACTCGGTCACTTACAACATAGCCAAACACATAGCCCATATCTTGGCGCTGTTGGTGGGAAACACCCCACACCACATCTAAAACTCCACCGATTTCGTGGATAAAGTCCGAAACATAAAAATGGAACCAGATGAAACCATGGTATCCTACGATGTGACTTCTCTTTTCACCTGTATTCCAACTATGGAGGCTTTGGCTACGGTAAGAGAACGACTCACACAAGACAATTCCCTGCAAAACCGAACAAATCTCAAACCTGAACACATCTGCCAGCTTCTGGATTTGTGCCTGAACACCACATATTTCCAGTTTAATGGCAAATTTTACAGACAAAAACACGGTGCGCCATGGGTTCACCAGTATCCCCTATTGTGGCAAATCTATACATGGAGGAGGTAGAAAACAAGGCCTTGAACACCTTTGAAGGAACAACACCGAGCCACTGGTTCAGGTATGTGGACGACACATGGGTCAAAATCAAAACCAAAGAGGTGCAAGCTTTTACCGAACACATTAACTCAGCGGACAAAAACATCAAGTTCACCAAAGAGGATGCCAAAGACAATAGTTTGCCCTTCTTAGATTGTGACGTCCATATGGAAAAGGACAGGAGCCTCCACATTGGGGTATACAGAAAACCCACACATACAGACCAATATCTACTTTTCGACTCACACCACCCTCTGGAACACAAGCTTGGTGTTATCAGAACCCTGCAACACAGAGCTGATAACGTGCCCACCAGCTCACAGGCCCAAGGGGCAGAACACAAGCACCTGAGGGATGCCCTCACAACTTGTGGTTACCCTAGCTGGACCTTTGTGAAAACTGCAGCTACTTCCAGAAAGAAAACCAGCAAAGTGGTTGAGAAAGAAAAACTAAACAAGAGAAACAACATAGTCATTCCATATGTGTCAGGAGAATCTTCAACAAACACTGTATCCCTGTGTATTTCAAACCCAGCAACACACTCAGACAGAGGTTGGTACACCCCAAAGACAGAACACCACACACCCGCAAAAGCAACCTGGTGTATGCAGTCCAGTGTAACGAGGAATGCAATGACCTCTACATTGGAGAAACGAAACAACCACTGCATAAACGCATGGCCCAACACAGGAGAGCTAACTCCTCAGGCTTGGACTCTGCTGTTCATTTACATCTCAAGGAGAAAGCCCACTCCTTTGAGGACAGCAATGTCCACATCCTAGACAGAGAGGACAGTTGGTTCGAAAGAGGAGTAAAAGAGGCCATCTATGTTAAAATAGAGAAACCATCCCTCAACAGGGGAGGAGGTCTCAGACACCACCTATCTCCAATTTACAATGCTGCCCTTTCATCCCTTCCCAGGAGATTCAACAATCTAGCCTCCAAGAATAACAACTGTTCACAAGTGGCGAGTGACTCCAACGACTGTCGTTATAACACAATAGAGCACTAACGAAGTCGAAACCAATTTTCCACCAACGACAGTCATGCAAACGACTGTCGTTGACACTTGGAGCACAAAAGAAAACCAGTGACATCATCATCCTTGTGAACGCCCACAAGAGGTTAAATACCTGGGTCTCCACACCAGAAAGTAGGACCAGTCCTAGCCTGGTCAGATGCGTACACGAACTGATGAAGCCTCTTGGATGAGAGGTGAAACGTCTTCACAGACAAATAACCTAGTCCAGTTGTTTTCGATTTAAAAACTCCTTTAGGATACTATGACCTGGACAAATGATAATATACACAGGCCTCCTCTTTAAGAGGTTTCATCATAGCTCCAGCTGTGTATCAGGGTTTATGAGATGTATGGGGAGTGTATTGTAATGGTACTATTTTATGCAGTTAAGCGCAAGCATACGGAAGTGAAAGTAAAACCTATTAATATGGATCAATAGGGTTTCTCGGATGTTCCTGAACGGCCCCCTCATGCGTAGTTTCCGTAGTGTAGTGGTTATCACGTTCGCCTCACACGCGAAAGGTCCCGGTTCGAAACCGGGCGGAAACAATATATTTCGGTCGATTCTACACATTCCATACTTTAAAACCTATTAATATGGATCATAGGTTTCTCGGATGTTCCTGAACGGCCCACTCTGCGTAGTTTCCGTAGTGTAGTGGTTTATCACGTTCGCCTCACACGCGAAAGGTAGTGGTTATCACGTCGCCTCACACGGCGAAAGGTCCCCGAGTTCGAGACCGGGCGGAAAACATTATTGTAAGTAACGACTGGCGAAAATTATTCTCGTTTCTAACTTACTAATATCACTCAACAAGGCATCTTTCGGTCCTCAGCTTTTTGTCCTATATCACAGTTTCCGTAGTGTAGTGGTTATCACCGTTCGCCTAACACGCGAAAAGGTCCCCGGTTCGAGACCGGGCGGAAACATTATTGCAAGAATAACTAGAGGTATATGGGGATATCTCTTGCCTCTTTGGCCCCTTTTTTTAATTCCATACTTTAATACCTTACTAATATGGATCAACAGGACGCCGCGTATGTCCTGAACGCCTCATCATGGGTAGTTTCGAAGTGTAGTGTTTATCAGAAACATTATTGCAAGAAATACTGGCGGATTGGGGCGGCGTCAGCAGTGATGCGGTACAAGAATTAGTTCCTCTTTACGTTTATTTACAGAGAAAAAGAAAAGAGGAAGTACTGTCAACTGTTATAATAATAACCATAATAATAATCATACAATTAAAGTTTTTCAAACCAAAATAGTAAAACATTCTGTCATTGTTTTACTTAGAGATGATATTATAGTGAAAATAAATGAATCCCCTTTTTGCCCAGGGCCCCTGGAGGTCCCCGGACTCCGCTTTGAGAACCGGTGGTATACGGCGTAAGTAGTAAGTATGTCGTGTTTGTAGTAGTATTACTTAAAACAGATGTATCAGCTGTAGTATTACTGCTTTATTAGCACTGCTTAGTGATGGTGGTGTTAGCCGTGAGAGAAGAGGTACTTTAACTGCAGTAAACTTAGAAGTACTGTCAGTACGGTGAAGATTAATATTCTATATAAAACGTAAAATTGTTTATTTAATATGTAGATTAAACTACCCAGCAGTATATAAAAAATAATAAACATTAAAATTCTGCTTAACCATAAAAAAAATCAGTGATTATATAATAATCCAATAATATAGTCTACAAAAACATTTGATATTTGATATATAAACGTATATAAAAGTCAAGAATGAGGCAAATTTATAAAAGACGTAGTGGAGAGAAGTTCAAAACCAGAAACCAGAAAATGATTTCTACTACTTGATATTTCACTGTTTATGATATTGAGCTCATTTGTTGATAAAAGTTGTGTTGGTCAAATAGTTTTGAATTATTCTGTGTGTTTGTCTGACAGACATTTTCTTTAAATATCAAGTGATATTTTTGGTGGATAAAATGTCAGAAAACAGTGAAAAACGCTTCATTATTCCACAAACCCAAGTTAATATATTCAAATAGTTTTACTTTGTCAGATCAATAGTCAAAAACCCAAATATAAAACCAGCTAATATTCACATTTAAGCTGCCACAAGGGAAAAAAAAAGACTTTAACAGTCACTCCATTACCTAAATTGTTACAAATTATTCTTCCGTCAATCATCTAATCAATTAGTCGATTGAGTAAACAATGAAACTAGAGACAACAAATTGTCAGAGAAGAAGAAGTGTTTGTGTACAATGATGAATGCAGTGTACAAGTCATAATAAACCTGCAGATTGTTTTTCATCACCTGCGTTCAGCTTTTTCCAGGGTGGCATTTTCTCCTTAATGGTTTTTTCCTTCCTGAAAATAAACGAAAAATAAATAAATAAATAAATAAATAAAATGGTCAGAACTGGAGAAATATTACAAGTGAAGAATTTCCCTCTGAGCAGTTTCACAACTGACCAAAAGGGGAATCAACCGGATGAATTCATGTGGCCTGTTCACACTGACAGACATGAAAACATACATTATTTTCTACATCTCTCTAGCAACTGATTTATTGTGTCACTCGTGGGCTTTCAGAGGGGCTTTCAGCTAAACTTGTAATTTCCTAAAACTTGTGCAAGGAGGAACAAAAACAGCATGAAAAGAAACACAAGCAAACCCATGTGTGATACTTCCTCAGACAGGAGGCATGTGATGCATTTAGATTTATTTATGTGTTTCTATTAAACATCACCAACGCCGATGAGTGACGGATTGGATTTTTATTTGAAAGTATTATATAGTATATATAGTATAAGTGATTTTGAAGTAACTGAAGAGCTGATTAAATACTAGATGTAAGAATCTGCAGTAGCCTATGTGCGATGTTTTTGCAGAGAAGGTGTTTATTTTTGGAGAAAGCAGATGACTAGACATCCAGATTACTGTCACTGACAGCAGCAAATGACTCACAGCTCCTATTTCTACATCCAAAACCACACGCACGTGTTGCCTGGTGTGTGTATTAAATACAATTGCAGCTACTACAAACTCTGTTTAAAGATTTATCTGGAATTAAACAAACGTTACAAAGCTCGACATGTTTTTTGTATGTGCAACAAATATTTAAAAACGTTTAAAAAGGATTACGTCATATGAGTGCAACAACAGTTTCCGTAGTGTAGTGGTTATCACGTTCGCCTAACACGCGAAAGGTCCCCGGTTCGAGACCGGGCGGAAACATTATTGCTAGAAATGAGAAGTAGACGGTGATTATGGGATTTCCGATGCCTCGTTGGGGCAGAAAACTAAACATATTTCACTAACGTTTTAACAAAAATACACTTGACTTGTATATCATCAACAAGACTAATTTAATTAATTACATGTACCAAGAAATTTACATGAAAACATGTTGAAACATTAATGTTGAGAGACGGAGTAATACACAATGTTTTAGTTTACTACATGGTACATTCAAGCTAGCAATTGAGCTAAAAATTTAGCTTAACACACACAATGACGTCACTTACCTCTTCCGTGGAGCACAATAACAGAAGGGGACAGGTACAGGCAGCTCGGCCCTGAGGCAAACAGCTGTACAGAAGTAGACTAAGAAGCAGATGGTTCGCTCATTTTCATTGAATTTGTAAAAAAAAATGACGTCATCATTTCGATTGGCACAGTTTCCGTAGTGTAGTGGTTATCACGTTCGCCTCACACGCGAAAGGTCCCCGGTTCGAAACCGGGCGGAAACAATTTTTTTTTGTCGATCGTGCTAATGCTAGCTTTTTTACTAATATGGATCAACAGGGTTTTGTCGTATGTCCCCGAACGCCTCATTCACGTGTAGTTTCCGTAGTGTAGTGGTTATCACGTTCGCCTCACACGCGAAAGGTCCCCGGTTCGAAACCGGGCGGAAACATTATTCGATCGTCTTGTAACTTACCAATAACAATCAACAAGGCAATCTTTCGCTCCTCAGCTTTTGTTCCTATCTCGACAGTTTCCGTAGTGTAGTGGTTATCACGTTCGCCTCACACGCGAAAGGTCCCCGGTTCGAAACCGGGCGGAAACATATTCGATCCGTGTAATTCAATTCTTTATTAATTACTAATATTGCTCAACAGGGTTCAAGCTTTTCCGACCTGCAGAAGTGTGTAGTTTCCGTAGTGTAGTGGTTATCACGTTCGCCTAACACGCGAAAGGTCCCCGGTTCGAGACCGGGCGGAAACATTATTGCGAGAAGTAGATGGTGATTATGGGATTTTTGATGCCTGACTGGGGTCGATGTGTCTCACATGTAGCAGTGTTGTCAAAAACTCTTCACTTAGGTTTTGAACAAAAATTGTATAGTATAGTGTATACAATTTGTTAGCATCAACAAGACTAATTTAATTAATTACATGTAAAAAAAAGTAGCTTAACACACACAATGACGTCACTTACCTCTTCCGTGGAGCACAATAACAGAAGGGGGACAGCTACCGGCAGCTTGGCTCTGAGGCAAACAGCAGTACAGAAGTCGACTAAGAAGCCGATCAAATCATCTGCAATTAGTAGTTCAATAGGAGTTAGTGAATTTCAAGTTAGTTTATTTTACAAATATGTAAGTAATGAGAGCTTGTGTTTGTATCTTACACTGCATGAGTCACTAAGGGAATCAGCTGTTGACTGGAGATTTTATTAAGCTTTAAAGCAGGCATGTCCAAAGTCCGGCCCAGGGGCCAATTGCGGCCCATGGTCAAATTTTTACCGGCCTGCAGCCTCTGTCATGAAATCAATAATATGTGGCCGTAGTTTCCGTAGTGTAGTGGTTATCACGTTCGCCTAACACGCGAAGGTCCCCGGGTCGAAACCGGGCGGAAACAATAGGTTATGGTCGACCGTGCTAATTCAATTCTTTTATTAATTCACTAATACGCTCAACAGGGTTCAGCTATTTCCCCGACGTGCTCTCAGAAGATGTAGTTTTCCCGTAGTGTAAGTGGGTTTAATCACGTTCGCCTCAACACAGCGAAAGTCCCCCGGTTCGAAACCGGGCGGAAACAATAGGTTTTGGTCGACCCGTTGCTATTTCAATTCTTTATTAATTACTAATATTGCTAGTGGGTTTCGCCTATTTCCCCGACAACCAGACGTGTGTAGTTTCCCGTAGTGTAGTGGTTATCACACGTTCGCCCTAAAACACGGCGAAGGTCCCCTGGTTTCGAGACCGGGGCGGAAACATTATGCGGAAGTAGATGGTGGATTATGGATTTCTTATGGCCTGATTGGGGCTGATTGTGGTCTCACATGTAGCAGTGTGTCAAAACTCACTTTAGGTTTAACAAAAATACACTTGATTTGTATAGCATCATTTGTATACATAAACACACTTTCTTTTCTCCCTTTGTTTAGTTTTTTTCTCAACACAGCATCAACTTAACACAACATTAACATCACTTGTTACTCATTCTTTTCTTTTACACATGTGTGTAAAAACCAAACCTACTCTTGTATCACTGACAAAAGTCTTTCAGGTAGCGGGGCTTGACAACCTTGGCCGTTCCGACCTTGTTGTGACAGCTTGATGGACCCCTGCTTGAACCCGTTCCACCACCACCTCTTGTGGCGTATGTAACACAGTCCCTGTTGTTGTATGTGTGTCAGGTGTGCCGTAGTTGTGTCTGAGGTGACGACGATTTCTTCTCAAAACACCTCCAGACTCCAGTGTGACCTCATAAGATCTATGATTTACAGGTTTAATCACCTTTGCTGGTTTCCAGACCTTATGTGGATCAAACGGTCTCCTTCTTTCAGAGTGTCCATGTCCTTTGCTGTGCAGTTGTAATATTTCTCCTGTCTTTGTCGGTTGCTCATCAGTCCTTGTGTGTTGGCTGTTATCGCTGGCTCCAACAGTGTCTTTGACAGGAAGAAGTGTCCTGGTCCTCCTGCTCAAAAGCTGCAGCTTTCAGCATGAGACGTTTGGCTGTTTTCACTGCAGACTCAGCTTTCCCGTTACTCTGAGCGTATCCGGTGATGTTCTGTTTTCAAATTCCCACATTTGACTGAATCTCTGAAATTCTTGTGAGGCATATTGTGGCCCATTATCAGAAATGACAATGTCAGGTAGTCCTTGTCGTGCAAAGTGGGCTTTCAGCTTCCTGATAGCTGTACTGCTCTTAGTGTCCGGTAGGTAATCTACTTCCCAAAAGTTGGAATAGTAGTCCACCTTAAAGGAGTTTTAAATCGAAAAAACAACTGGACTTGATTATTTGTCTGGGAAGATGTTTCACCTCTCATCCAAGAGGCTTCATCAGTTCATGTACGCATCTGGCGTTCACAAGGCTGATGATGTCACTGGTTCCCTTTTGTGCTCCAAGTGTCAACGACAGTCGTTTGCATGACTGTCGTTGGTGGAAAGTCGTTTTCGACTTCGTTAGTTCTCTATTGTGTTATAACGACAGTTGTTGGAGTCACTCGCCACTTGTGAACAGTTGTTATTCTTTGAGGCTAGATTGTTGAATCTCCTGGGAAGGGATGAAAGGGCAGCATTGTAAATTGGAGATAGGTGGTGTCTGAGACCTCCTCCCCTGTTGAGGGATGGTTTCTCCACTTTTACATAGATGGCCCCTTTTACTCCTCTTTCGAACTAACTATCCTCTCTGTCTAGGATGTGAACATTGCTGTCCTCAAAGGAGTGGGCTTTCTCCTTGAGATGTAAATGGCCAGCAGAGTCAAAGCCTGAGGAGTTAGCTCTCCTGTTGGAGAGCACAAAAGGGAACCAGTGACATCATCATCCTTGTGAACGCCCACAAGAGGTTAAATACCTGGGTCTCCACACCAGAAAGTAGGACCAGTCCCAGCCTGGTCAGATGCGTACATGAACTGATGAAGCCTCTTGGATGAGAGGTGAAACGTCTTCCCAGACAAAAAATAAAGTCCAGTTGTTTTTTTCGATTTAAAACTCCTTTAGGATACTATGACCTTGACAAATGAGAATATGCACAGGCTAATAGTAGTCCACTGTTACCAAGTAGTCCTTGTTATGGAATGAAAACAAGTCAGTGCCAACTTTGGCCAAGGGCCTGTGTCGCATGTCATGAGGATTTAGTGTCTCCTTCTGTTGCTTTGGATCGACTGACCTGCATATGGGGTGGCAAACGTGGTGAGGTAACTTGACTACTCCTCTAACCTTACATGCCAGAATCCGTGTTTTACATCACACACTGTGAATACCTTCGCTTTTGACATCTCCGGGAGGATGTCATCAATTGTAGGCAGTGGAAGGTTGCTCCTCTTAAGGGCCCGATTCAGCAGCTTTGGATCAATGCAGATCCGTGGCTTCCCGTTTGGTTTTGTCACAGAAACCATACTGCTTATCCAGTCTGTACTTTTTTCCACTGGAGTGATGATCCTTCTTCTCTCCAGGTCCTCAAGCTCCTCTACCCTCACTCTTGAGGAGAGGAAAGCAATGACAACATTGAGCAAAGACCAAAACATCACAATCCTCCCAGCAGACAAGGGTAGATGCACAGTTGTGCTCAATACAACTGACTACCAGGCTAAGATCTCTGCACTAGATCTGTGCTGCAGCACATTCATGGATAGATCAAATCTGCCAGCTGATTCATACATTTATGACATTTAATAAGTACAAAGTGTACGGAAGGAGAGTTCACACGACATTATGCAAATTAGCACTTTCAGGAGTTTCCGTAGTGTAGTGGTTATCACGTTTGCCTAACACGCGAAAGGTCCCCGGTTCGAGACCGGGCGGAAACATTATTGTAAGAAATGACTGGGCGAAAACATTATTCGATCGTCTTGTAACTTACCAATAACAATCAACAATGCAATCTTTCGATCCTCAGCTTTTGTTGCTATATTAACAGTTTCCGTAGTGTAGTGGTTATCACGTTCGCCTCACACGCGAAAGGTCCCCGGTTCGAAACCGGGCGGAAACAACATGTTTCGTTTATCGTGCTAATCATGCTAATGCTAGTCTTTATTACTGTGATATATTGGATCGAGGACTCGGTGCTCGATTGTTAGACTGTCACCACTACTGAGTTCTGTAATACACTGGTCTTACCTGGAGTGGTGTGATTGGCCCGCCAGTAAAGATCAGACTTGTGCTGCATCCTCATCTCCGTGTATTTATGTATAACAGTGATTAAGTTAGTAACCCATTAATAGTAGAACTACAATAGTGTACATAAAGTACAGTAAATAGTTTTCCACTTCAGCTCAGACCTGGGTTTCATGAACCTATCAAATCTGTCATCTATGGGAGGCAACCCACCGTGACGTCACCGGTGGTCATCTCACACATGAGATGCTGACCACTGCACTGACAAGGACAGTATCTCCGCCTGTCACGCGGAAGATCGGGGTTCGATTCCCCGACGGGGAGCATTTTTTTTTTTAAAATAAATCCCTAATTTTGAGAATTAAATCATCATATTTAAAAATTTTTAAAAAAAAGTCATAATATTACAAGAAGAATTTGTGTACGTACACTTGACTTCTGTTACAAAAAAGTCTTTTAACCACATTTAAATATCAATAATTCCTACTTACTTTCTGTCACCAATCTGAAACACCGATGCAGGAAATGTACGTCACTGCAGTTGAAACAGGTAGATTTAATTCCTGTGTAAGCCCGGTGAGAAACCACTGACTCCCTGAGTACGTCACACATGCTTTTTCGCCTTCCTCGTTAGTATAGTGGACAGTATCTCCGCCTGTCACGCGGAAGACCGGGGTTCGATTCCCCGACGGGGAGTATTTTGTAAAAGTAGAGAAACCATCGGTTCGAAACCGGGCGGAAACAATATATTTCGTTGATTCTACACATTCCATACTTTAAAACCTATTAATATGGATCAATAGGGTTTCTCGGATGTTCCTGAACGGCCTACTCATGCATAGTTTCCGTAGTGTAGTGGTTATCACGTTCGCCTAACACGCGAAAGGTCCCCGGTTCGAGACCGGGCGGAAACATTATTGCTAGAAATGAGAAGTAAACGGTGATTATGGGATTTCCGATGCCTCGTTGGGGCAGAAAACTTCACATATTTCACTAACGTTTTAACAAAAATACACTTGACTTGTATATCATCAACAAGACTAATTTAATTAATTACATGTACCAAGAAATTTACATGAAAACATGTTGAAACATTAATGTTGAGAGACGGAGTAATACACAATGTTTTAGTTTACTACATGGTACATTCAAGCTAGCAATTCAGCTAAAAATGTAGCTTAAGACACACAATGACGTCGCTTACCTCTTCCGTGGAGCACAATAACAGAAGGGACAGTACAGGCAGCTCGGCCCTGAGGCAAAACAGCTGTACAGAAGTAGACTAAGAAGCAGATGGTTCGCTCATTTTCATTGAATTTGTAAAAAAATTACGTCATCATTTCCATTGGCACAGTTTCCGTAGTGTAGTGGTTATCACGTTCGCCTCACACGCGAAAGGTCCCCGGTTCGAAACCGGGCGGAAACAATATTTTTTGTCGATCGGGCTAATGCTAGCTTTTTTACTAATATGGATCAACAGGGTTTTGTCGTATGTCCCCGAACGCTTCATTCACGTGTAGTTTCCGTAGTGTAGTGGTTATCACGTTCGCCTCACACGCGAAAGGTCCCCGGTTCGAAACCGGGCGGAAACATTATTCGATCGTCTTGTAACTTACCAATAACAATCAACAAGGCAATCTTTCGTTCCTCAGCTTTTGTTCCTATCTCAACAGTTTCCGTAGTGTAGTGGTTATCACGTTCGCCTCACACGCGAAAGGTCCCCGGTTCGAAACCGGGCGGAAACAATAGGTTTTGTCGACCGTGCTAATTCAATTCTTTATTAATTACTAATATTGCTCAACAGGGTTTAGGCTATTTCCCCGACCTGCAGAAGTGTGTAGTTTCCGTAGTGTAGTGGTTATCACGTTAGCCTAACACGCGAAAGGTCCCCGGTTCGTGACCGGGCGGAAACATTATTGCGAGAAGTAGATGGTGATTGTGGGATTTTTGATGCCTGACTGGGGTCGATGTGTCTCACATGTAGCAGTGTTGTCAAAAACTTCACATTCTTCACTTAAGTTTTAACAAAAATTGTATAGTATAGTGTATACAAAAATTTGTATAGCATCAACAAGACTAATTTAATTAATTACATGTAGAAAAAATGTAGCTTAACACACACAATGACGTCACTTACCTCTTCCGTGGAGCACAATAACAGAAGGGGGACAGGTAGGTATTAATATTTCTCCTGTCTTTGTCGGTTGCTCATCAGTCCTTGTGTGTTGGCTGTTATCGCTGGCTCCAACAGTGTCTTTGACAGGAAGAAGTGTCCTGGTCCTCCTGCTCAAAAGCTGCAGCTTTCAGCATGAGACGTTTGGCTGTTTTCACTGCAGACTCAGCTTTCCCGTTACTCTGAGCGTATACCGGTGATGTTCTGTTTTCAAATTCCCACATTTGACTGAATCTCTGAAATTCTTGTGAGGCATATTGTGGCCCATTATCAGAAATGACAATGTCAGGTATTCCTTGTCGTGCAAAGTGGGCTTTCAGCTTCCTGATAGCTGTACTGCTCTTAGTGTCCGGTAGGTAATCTACTTCCCAAAAGTTGGAATAGTAGTCCACCTTAAAGGAGTTTTAAATCGAAAAAACAACTGGACTTGATTATTTGTCTGGGAAGATGTTTCACCTCTCATCCAAGAGGCTTCATCAGTTCATGTACGCATCTGGCGTTCACAAGGCTGATGATGTCACTGGTTCCCTTTTGTGCTCCAAGTGTCAACGACAGTCGTTTGCATGACTGTCGTTGGTGGAAAGTTGTTTTCGACTTCGTTAGTTCTCTATTGTGTTATAACGACAGTCGTTGGAGTCACTCGCCACTTGTGAACAGTTGTTATTCTTTGAGGCTAGATTGTTGAATCTCACAATCCTCCCAGCAGACAAGGGTAGATGCACAGTTGTGCTCAATACAACTGACTACCAGGCTAAGATCTCTGCACTACTCAACGACTCCAACACTTATGAAACTCTAAAACGAGACCCAACCAGTGGTTATAAAAAGAAGGTGATAGAATGTCTACAGCAACTACAAAAAAAAAGAAGGGGTCATTAACAAAACTCAATACTACCGGCTTTATCCCCAGGACTCAATCCCCAGCCTATATGGACTCCCAAAAATCCACAAAGAAGGGCCCCGCTCAGGCCCATTGTCAGCAGCATAAACTCGGTCACTTACAACATAGCCAAACACATAGCCCATATCTTGGCGCTGTTGGTGGGAAACACCCCACACCACATCTAAAACTCCAGCGATTTCGTGGATAAAGTCCGAAACATAAAAATGGAACCAGATGAAACCATGGTATCCTACGATGTGACTTCTCTTTTCACCTGTATTCCAACTATGGAGGCTTTGGCTACGGTAAGAGAACGACTCACACAAGACAATTCCCTGCAAAACCGAAAAATCTCAAACCTGAACACATCTGCCAGCTTCTGGATTTGTGCCTGAACACCACATATTTCCAGTTTAATGGCAAATTTTACAGACAAAAACACGGGTGCGCCATGGGTTCACCAGTATCCCCTATTGTGGCAAATCTATACATGGAGGAGGTAGAAAACAAGGCCTTGAACACCTTTGAAGGAACAACACCGAGCCACTGGTTCAGGTATGTGGACGACACATGGGTCAAAATCAAAACCAAAGAGGTGCAAGCTTTTACCGAACACATTAACTCAGCGGACAAAAACATCAAGTTCACCAAAGAGGATGCCAAAGACAATAGTTTGCCCTTCTTAGATTGTGACGTCCATATGGAAAAGGACAGGAGCCTCCACATTGGGGTATACAGAAAACCCACACATACAGACCAATATCTACTTTTCGACTCACACCACCCTCTGGAACACAAGCTTGGTGTTATCAGAACCCTGCAACACAGAGCTGATAACGTGCCCACCAGCTCACAGGCCCAAGGGGCAGAACACAAGCACCTGAGGGATGCCCTCACAACTTGTGGTTACCCTAGCTGGACCTTTGTGAAAACTGCAGCTACTTCCAGAAAGAAAACCAGCAAAGTGGTTGAGAAAGAAAAACTAAACAAGAGAAACAACATAGTCATTCCATATGTGTCTGGAGTATCAGAAAAACTCAGGAGAATCTTCAACAAACACCGTATCCCTGTGTATTTCAAACCCAGCAACACACTCAGACAGAGGTTGGTACACCCCAAAGACAGAACACCACACACCCGCAAAAGCAACCTGGTGTATGCAGTCCAGTGTAACGAGGAATGCAATGACCTCTACATTGGAGAAACGAAACAACCACTGCATAAACGCATGGCCCAACACAGGAGAGCTAACTCCTCAGGCTTGGACTCTGCTGTTCATTTACATCTCAAGGAGAAAGCCCACTCCTTTGAGGACAGCAATGTCCACATCCTAGACAGAGAGGACAGTTGGTTCGAAAGAGGAGTAAAAGAGGCCATCTATTCAAGAGGCCCACTCATGCGTAGTTTCCGTAGTGTAGTGGTTATCACGTTCGCCTAACACGCGAAAGGTCCCCGGTTCGAGACCGGGCGGAAACATTATTGTAAGTAATGACTGGGCGAAAACATTATTCGATCGTCTTCTAACTTACCAATAACAATCAACAAGGCAATTTTTCGGTCCTCAGCTTTTGTTCCTATATCCACAGTTTCCGTAGTGTAGTGGTTATCACGTTCGCCTAACACGTGAAAGGTCCCCGGTTCGAGACCGGGCGGAAACATTATTGCAAGAAATGACTAGACGGTATATAGGGGATATCTCTTGCCTCTTTGGCCCCCTTTTTTAATTCCATACTTTAATACCTACTAATATGGATCAACAGGATCCGCCGTATGTCCCTGAACGCCTCATTCATGGGTAGTTTCCGAAGTGTAGTGGTTATCGGAAACATTATGGCAAGAAATACTGGGCGGATTGGGGCGGCGTCAGCAGTGATGCGGTCGCTGAATCGGTCCGTTGTGGGGAAGAGAGAGGATTTACCGATTTACCGATCTACGTTCCAACCCTCACCTATGGTCATGAACTTTCGGTAACGACGAAGACGAAGAAGACTAGAAATGTGAAGTACATGGAGAAAGCTGGTCTTCCAAAGGGCAGCTTACATTTGTTGTGTGCTGCAGCACATTCATGGATAGATCAAATCTGCCAGCTGATTCATACATTTATGACATTTAATAAGTACAAAGTGTACGGAAGGAGAGTTCACGCGATATTATGCAAGTTAGCACTTTCAGGAGTTTCCGTAGTGTAGTGGTTATCACGTTCGCCTAACACGCGAAAGGTCCCCGGTTCGAGACCGGGCGGAAACATTGTTGTAAGAAATGACTGGGCGAAAACATTATTCGATCGTCTTGTAACTTACCAATAACAATCAACAATGCAATCTTTCGATCCTCAGCTTTTGTTTCTATATCAACAGTTTCCGTAGTGTAGTGGTTATCACGTTCGCCTCACACGCGAAAGGTCCCCGGTTCGAAACCGGGCGGAAACAAAACGTTTCGTTTATCGTGCTAATCATGCTAATTCTAGTCTTTATTACTGTGATATATTGGATCGAGGACTCGGTGCTCGATTGTGTTAGACTGTCACCACTACTGAGTTCTGTAATACATTGGTCTTACCTGGAGTGGTGTGATTGGCCCGCCAGTAAAGATCAGACTTGTGCTGCATCCTCATCTCCGTGTATTTATGTATAACAGTGATTAAGTTAGTAACCATTAATAGTAGAACTACAATAGTGTACATAAAGTACAGTAAATAGTTTTCCACTTCAGCTCAGACCTGGGTTTCATGAACCTATCAAATCTGTCATCTATGGGAGGCAACCCACCGTGACGTCACTGGTGGTCATCTCACACATGAGATGCTGACCACTGCACTGACAAGGACAGTATCTCCGCCTGTCACGTGGAAGACCGGGGTTCGATTCCCCGACGGGGAGCTTTTTTTTTTTTTTTAAATAAATCCCTAAAAAGAATTTGTGTACGTACACTTGACTTCTGTTACAAAAAAGTCTTTTAACCACATTTAAATATCAATAATTCCTATTTACTTTCTGTCACCAATCTGAAACACCGATGCAGGAAATGTACGTCACTGCAGGTGAAACGGGTAGATTTAATTCCTGTGTAAGCCCGGTGAGAAACCACTGACTCCCTGAGTACGTCACACAAATGCTTTTTCGCCTTCCTCGTTAGTATAGTGGACAGTATCTCCGCCTGTCACGCGGAAGACCGGGGTTCGATTCCCCGACGGGGAGTATTTTTTATTTGCTGCAGTATCAAGCAACTTTTTTTTAAAAACTAATAACAATCAGACGCTAACCCAGAAATAGAAAAATACTCCCCGTCGGGGAATCGAACCCCGGTCTTCCGCGTGACAGGCGGAGATACTGTCCACTATACTAACGAGGAATGCGAAAAAGCATGTGTGACGTACAAGCCGAAGGGACGTTAAACGTACCTGTTTTTCGAGGGAGCACGGATCATTAGTTAGTATCACTAACATAGTAAGTAAGCGTGACCACGCCCACTCGGGAGAAAGGAAGTATAAACCATTTACTTACAACTGGCGCTGTCTGTAATGCGTCATCTACATTTACAGTTACATTTACACGCAGTTTAAACCACGAGAAGTTAGTTTTACGCGCTAAAAGAGAAAGAGAGCATCACAACACGTCTTACCAGCACAAAGGTTTTCCCACTTTTGCCGAGAATTTGCAGCCACGTCACTCGCGCGTCTTTTGTGCGTCGTTAATTAAAACCCCCCTTGATACAACAGGTAAACAGGAACCATAAAAGAAATCAATTCAAAATGTAGCCAGAAATACAATGAAACTTCAACTTAACACACAAGTTTTGAGAATGTTCACCCCAGAAAAAGAATAAAAATAAATGAGTCTCCTTATTCCCATTCACTTCTGTTATCGTCATAATGTCCTCACGTGTCACTGTCTCGCTCTGAGATGGCATGCACTCGTTTATATTTTCTGCTGTCCTCTGATCTTGATTTGCATTGTGCTGCAAAATGATTTGCCTTCCCACACTTTTTACATGTCTTGCCAAAAGCTGGGCATTTGCTTTTGTTTCTCTCATGTGTTTTGCCACAAAACTTACAGCAGGTATCAGTTCCTTTTCTGTTTCAGTGCATGAACTTCTTCTACTGTCTGACCTTGCAGTGTTTTGCTGTTTTCTCTTGACAGCTCTGCATATCTGCAGACATTTATTCAGTGTCAGATTTTCTTCTCTGAGTAGTGTCGATGTTCGGTCGATGTTCCACATTATGCAAATGAGAACTTTCAGTAGTTTCCGTAGTGTAGTGGTTATCACGTTCGCCTCACACGCGAAAGGTCCCCGGTTCGAAACCGGGCGGAAACAATATATTTCGTTGATTCTACACATTCCATACTTTAAAACCTATTAATATGGATCGATGGGGTTTCTCGGATGTTCCTGAACGGCCCACTCATGCGTAGTTTCCGTAGTGTAGTGGTTATCACGTTCGCCTAACACGCGAAAGGTCCCCGGTTCGAGACCGGGCGGAAACATTATTGCTAGAAATGAGAAGTAAACGGTGATTATGGGATTTCCGATGCCTCGTTGGGGCAGAAAACTTCACATATTTCACTAACGTTTTAACAAAAATACACTTGACTTGTATATCATCAACAAGACTAATTTAATTAATTACATGTACCAAGAAATTTACATGAAAACATGTTGAAACATTAATGTTGAGAGACGGAGTAATACACAATGTTTTAGTTTACTACATGGTACATTCAAGCTAGCAATTCAGCTAAAAATGTAGCTTAAGACACACAATGACGTCGCTTACTTCTTCCGTGGAGCACAATAACAGAAGGGGACAGGTACAGGCAGCTCGGCCCTGAGGCAAACAGCTGTACAGAAGTAGACTAAGAAGCAGATGGTTCGCTCATTTTCATTGAATTTGTAAAAAAATTACGTCATCATTTCGCTTGGCACAGTTTCCGTAGTGTAGTGGTTATCACGTTCGCCTCACACGCGAAATGTCCCCGGTTCGAAACCGGGCGGAAACAATATTTTTTGTCGATCGTGCTAATGCTAGCTTTTTTACTAATATGGATCAACAGGGTTTTGTCGTATGTCCCCGAACGCCTCATTCACGTGTAGTTTCCGTAGTGTAGTGGTTATCACGTTCGCCTCACACGCGAAAGGTCCCCGGTTCGAAACCGGGCGGAAACAATAGGTTTTGTCGACCGTGCTAATTCAATTCTTTATTAATTACTAATATTGCTCAACAGGGTTTAGCTATTTCCCCGACCTGCAGAAGTGTGTAGTTTCCGTAGTGTAGTGGTTATCACGTTAGCCTAACACGCGAAAGGTCCCTGGTTCGAGACCGGGCGGAAACATTATTGCGAGAAGTAGATGGTGATTGTGGGATTTTTGATGCCTGACTGGGGTCGATGTGTCTCACATGTAGCAGTGTTGTCAAAAACTTCACATTCTTCACTTAAGTTTTAACAAAAATTGTATAGTATAGTGTATACAAAAATTTGTATAGCATCAACAAGACTAATTTAATTAATTACATGTAAAAAAAATGTAGCTTAACACACACAATGACGTCACTTACCTCTTCCATGGAGCACAATAACAGAAGGGGGACAGGTACCGGCAGCTTGGCTCTGAGGCAAACAGCAGTACAGAAGTCGACTAAGAAGCCGATCAAATCATCTGCAATTAGTAGTTCAATAGGAGTTAGTGAATTTCAAGTTAGTTTATTTTACAAATATGTAAGTAATGAGAGCTTGTGTTTGTGCCTTACACTGCATGAGTCACTAACGGAATCAGCTGTTGACTGGAGATTTTATTAAGCTTTAAAGGCTGGGAGTATTATTACTACGCTGCAGAAGTAGTTCAGGTACAGTTCAGTGAGTCTCAGTCCAGTGTTATGTTATGAGTCAATAAAGTCAACAAAGATAGACACTGCGTCCTGACGATATTTCTACATAACACTTCAGGGAGGACGTTGCAGGTCGCTCCACAGTCTATCTGGAAATTAACCAGCGTTTTGTCAATCATCATTCCTGCAAAGAATGATTCCATTCCATTCCATCCATTCATTCCAAAGAAGGAATGAATCGATGTTGACGAAGTCAATGTTAAATTTGCGGAAGATATTGCCGAGGGGAAGGAGGTAGATGATGAAGAAGAGGGGCCCCAGGACAGAGCCCTGGGGCACACCGGAAGTGACGGAGGAGGGGATGGATTTAAAGGATTTGAGTTGAATGAACTGAGTGCGGCCAGAGAGGTAAGATGTGAACCAGTCTAATGGAGTGTGGGTGATGCCAATGGAAGATAGCCTGCTGAGGAGAGTTGTGTGACCCTCGGTGAATGTATCTCCGGCGGGGCTGGAAGGTGATGTCCGGGTGAAGGTGGATTGCCTCTGTTTCACTCTGTTCCGTTTGTCTTAACACTAAACCATACAGAATGGACGGTTAAAGCAATATCCATGCTTACTTATAACTTTATTGTCATGAACGTCTCACAAACATGTCGTACTGGCCAGCCTCACTCTTGTACAGTGTCACACTCAAATATGTCCCCTGGCCAACTTAAACTAGGAACAACAATCCTATTGTTACATTTATTAATTACTAATATTGCTCAACAGGGTTTCTCCTATTTCCCCGACCACCAGAAGTGTGTAGTTTCCGTAGTGTAGTGGTTATCACGTTCGCCTAACACGCGAAAGGTCCCCGGTTCGAGACCGGGCGGAAACATTATTGCGAGAAATAGATGGTGATTATGGGATTTCTGATGCCTGATTGGGGCCGATGTGTCTCACATGTAGCAGTGTTGTCAAAAACTTCACTTAGGTTTTAACAAAAATACACTTGATTTGTATAGCATCAACAAGACTAATTTAATTAATTACATGTAAAAAAAAACACACACAATGACGTCACTTACCTGGACAGATTGTGGATGTCAGGGAGGCAGAAGGAGTGGATACTTGATGTGAGAGTGGCAGGGTTGATGTTCTTTATATTCCGGAATGAAATGAGGCTTGGTGTTTTAGAAATGGAAAGAGTGAGTTTCACTGTAAATGAGAGGAGAAAGTGGTCAGTCATGGGGAGTTCATCAGCTGTAAATTCAAGAGGGGTGACACCAGAGCAGCAGATTACATCCAGAATGTGTCCTTTGGAGTGTCTGGACTTAGTCTTAAAAATAATAAAGTGCATTTCGATCATCATCAGGGAATATTAATTAGGAATATCATTTGGAACAAATAAATCAAAATATCCTTGGTAGATTCCTGTACAACTTAAGTTATCCTTACTGTTTTGCGAAACCCACATTTTAGCAATTACGTTATACATAAACACACTTTCTTTTCTCCCTTTGTTTTGTTTTTTTCTCAACACAGCATCAACTTAACACAACATTAACATCACTTGTTACTCATTCTTTTCTTTTACACATGTGTGTAAAAACCAAACCTACTCTTGTATCACTGACAAAAGTCTTTCAGGTAGCGGGGCTTGACAACCTGCCGTTCCGACCTTGTTGTGACAGCTTGATGGACCCCTGCTTGAACCCGTTCCACCACCACCTCTTGTGGCGTATGTAACACAGTCCCTGTTGTTGTATGTGTGTCAGGTGTGCCGTAGTTGTGTCTGAGGTGACGACGATTTCTTCTCAAAACACCTCCAGACTCCAGTTTGACCTCATAAGATCTATGATTTACAGGTTTAATCACCTTTGCTGGTTTCCAGACCTTATGTGGATCAAACGGTCTCCTTCTTTAAGAGTGTCCATGTCCTTTGCTGTGCAGTTGTAATATTTCTCCTGTCTTTGTCGGTTGCTCATCAGTCCTTGTGTGTTGGCTGTTATCGCTGGCTCCAACAGTGTCTTTGACAGGAAGAAGTGTCCTGGTCCTCCTGCTCAAAAGCTGCAGCTTTCAGCATGAGACGTTTGGCTGTTTTCACTGCAGACTCAGCTTTCCTGTTACTCTGAGCGTATCCCGGTGATGTTCTGTTTTCAAATTCCCACATTTGACTGAATCTCTGAAATTCTTGTGAGGCATATTGTGGCCCATTATCAGAAATGACAATGTCAGGTATTCCTTGTCGTGCAAAGTGGGCTTTCAGCTTCCTGATAGCTGTACTGCTCTTAGTGTCCGGTAGGTAATCTACTTCCCAAAAGTTGGAATAGTACTCCACCTTAAAGGAGTTTTAAATCGAAAAAACAACTGGACTTGATTATTTGTCTGGGAAGATGTTTCACCTCTCATCCAAGAGGCTTCATCAGTTCATGTACGCATCTGGCGTTCACAAGACTGATGATGTCACTGGTTCCCTTTTGTGCTCCAAGTGTCAATGACAGTCGTTTGCATGACTGTCGTTGGTGGAAAGTTGTTTTCGACTTCGTTAGTTCTCTATTGTGTTATAACGACAGTCGTTGGAGTCACTCGCCACTTGTGAACAGTTGTTATTCTTTGAGGCTAGATTGTTGAATCTCACAATCCTCCCAGCAGACAAGGGTAGATGCACAGTTGTGCTCAATACAACTGACTACCAGGCTAAGATCTCTGCACTACTCAACGACTCCAACACTTATGAAACTCTAAAACGAGACCCAACCAGTGGTTATAAAAAGAAGGTGATAGAATGTCTACAGCAACTACAAAAAAAAAGAAGGGGTCATTAACAAAACTCAATACTACCGGCTTTATCCCCAGGACTCAATCCCCAGCCTATATGGACTCCCAAAAATCCACAAAGAAGGGGCCCCGCTCAGGCCCATTGTCAGCAGCATAAACTCGGTCACTTACAACATAGCCAAACACATAGCCCATATCTTGGCGCTGTTGGTGGGAAACACCCCACACCACATCTAAAACTCCAGCGATTTCGTGGATAAAGTCCGAAACATAAAAATGGAACCAGATGAAACCATGGTATCCTACGATGTGACTTCTCTTTTCACCTGTATTCCAACTATGGAGGCTTTGGCTACGGTAAGAGAACGACTCACACAAGACAATTCCCTGCAAAACCGAACAAATCTCAAACCTGAACACATCTGCCAGCTTCTGGATTTGTGCCTGAACACCACATATTTCCAGTTTAATGGCAAATTTTACAGACAAAAACACGGGTGCGCCATGGGTTCACCAGTATCCCCTATTGTGGCAAATCTATACATGGAGGAGGTAGAAAACAAGGCCTTGAACACCTTTGAAGGAACAACACAGCCACTGGTTCAGGTATGTGGACGACACATGGGTCAAAATCAAAACCAAAGAGGTGCAAGCTTTTACCGAACACATTAACTCAGCGGACAAAAACATCAAGTTCACCAAAGAGGATGCCAAAGACAATAGTTTGCCCTTCTTAGATTGTGACGTCCATATGGAAAAGGACAGGAGCCTCCACATTGGGGTATACAGAAAACCCACACATACAGACCAATATCTACTTTTCGACTCACACCACCCTCTGGAACACAAGCTTGGTGTTATCAGAACCCTGCAACACAGAGCTGATAACGTGCCCACCAGCTCACAGGCCCAAGGGGCAGAACACAAGCACCTGAGGGATGCCCTCACAACTTGTGGTTACCCTAGCTGGACCTTTGTGAAAACTGCAGCTACTTCCAGAAAGAAAACCAGCAAAGTGGTTGAGAAAGAAAAACTAAACAAGAGAAACAACATAGTCATTCCATATGTGTCTGGAGTATCAGAAAAACTCAGGAGAATCTTCAACAAACACCGTATCCCTGTGTATTTCAAACCCAGCAACACACTCAGACAGAGGTTGGTACACCCCAAAGACAGAACACCACACACCCGCAAAAGCAACCTGGTGTATGCAGTCCAGTGTAACGAGGAATGCAATGACCTCTACATTGGAGAAACGAAACAACCACTGCATAAACGCATGGCCCAACACAGGAGAGCTAACTCCTCAGGCTTGGACTCTGCTGTTCATTTACATCTCAAGGAGAAAGCCCACTCCTTTGAGGACAGCAATGTCCACATCCTAGACGGAGAGGACAGTTGGTTTGAAAGAGGAGTAAAAGAGGCCATCTATGTTAAAATAGAGAAACCATCCCTCAACAGGGGAGGAGGTCTCAGACACCACCTATCTCCAATTTACAATGCTGCCCTTTCATCCCTTCCCAGGAGACTCAACAATCTAGCCTCCAAGAATAACAACTGTTCACAAGTGGCGAGTGACTCCAACGACTGTCGTTATAACACAATAGAGCACTAACGAAGTCGAAACCAATTTTCCACCAACGACAGTCATGCAAACGACTGTCGTTGACACTTGGAGCACAAAAGAAAACCAGTGACATCATCATCCTTGTGAACGCCCACAAGAGGTTAAATACCTGGGTCTCCACACCAGAAAGTAGGACCAGTCCTAGCCTGGTCAGATGCGTACACGAACTAATGAAGTCTCTTGGATGAGAGGTGAAATGTCTTCACAGACAAATACCCTAGTCCAATTGTTTTCGATTTAAAAACTCCTTTAGGATACTATGACCTGGACAAATGAGAATATATACACAGGCCTCCTCTTTAAGAGGTTTCATCATAGCAACTGGTACTCTGCGTTTTGTCAGTTTAACTGGTGGTACCTTATTGTCTATTTCAATGCGATATTCACCCTCCATGCAGCCGTCACCAGTGAATATGTCTGCAAACTCTGCCTGGATGTTCTCCCTCGTCAACTTCATGTCATGTTTGTCTCTGTTATTCTACAGCACTCAGTTTATCTTTCACAATGCTGTCAATGGCCAGAATATTCTTGTACTGTACCTTGATTAAATTCATGGCCTCGCTGGCCTTCCTGCCCAGTAAAAGCATCCCTCTATTTTGGTCCACAACTTGAAACTCGAGTCTGTATAGTTTATTATTTCTGGGGTTTCTGACTTTGACTTTGCATTTGCCCTTTTGTTGTACATCACAAGCACTTTTTCTGTGTTCTCCAGCTGTGTACACGCACGCGAAAGGTCCTCGGTTCGAAACCGGGCGGAAACAATATATTTCGTCGATTCTACACATTCCATACTTTACAACCTATTAATATGGATCAATAGGGTTTCTCCGATGTTCCTGAACGGCCCACTCATGCGTAGTTTCCGTAGTGTAGTGGTTATCACGTTCGCCTCACACGCGAAAGGTCCCCGGTTCGAAACCGGGCGGAAACAATATATTTCGTCGATTCTACACAGTCCATACTTTACAACCTATTAATATGGATCAATAGGGTTTCTCGGATGTTCCTGAACGTCCCACTCATGCGTGGTTTCCGTAGTGTAGTGGTTATCACGTTCGCCTAACACGCGAAAGGTCCCCGGTTCGAGACCGGGCGGAAACATTATTGTAAGTAATGACTGGGCGAAAACATTATTCGATCGTCTTCTAACTTACCAATAACAATCAACAAGGCAATCTTTCGGTCCTCAGCTTTTGTTCCTATATCCACAGTTTCCGTAGTGTAGTGGTTATCACGTTCGCCTAACACGCGAAAGGTCCCCGGTTCGAGACCGGGCGGAAACATTATTGCAAAAAATGACTAGACGGTATATGGGGGATATCTCTTGCCTCTTTGGCCCCCTTTTTTAATTCCATACTTTAATACCTACTAATATGGATCAACAGGATCCGCCGTATGTCCCTGAACGCCTCATTCATGGGTAGTTTCCGAAGTGTAGTGTTTATCAGAAACATTATTGCAAGAAATACTGGGCGGATTGGGGCGGCGTCAGCAGTGATGCGGTCGCTGAATCGGTCCGTTGTGGGGAAGAGAGAGGATTTACCGATTTACCGATCTACGTTCCAACCCTCACCTATGGTCATGAACTTTCGGTAATGACGAAGACGAAGAAGACTAGATATGTGAAGTACATGGAGAAAGCTGGTCTTCCAAAGGGCAGCTTACATTTGTTGTGTGCTGCAGCACATTCATGGATAGATCAAATCTGCCGGCTGATTCATACATTTATGACATTTAATAAGTACAAAGTGTACGGAAGGAGAGTTCACGCGACATTATGCAAATTAGCACTTTCACGAGTTTCCGTAGTGTAGTGGTTATCACGTTCGCCTAACACGCGAAAGGTCCCCGGTTCGAGACCGGGCGGAAACATTATTGTAAGAAATGACTGGGCGAAAACATTATTCGATCGTCTTCTAACTTACCAATAACAATCAACAATGCAATCTTTCGATCCTCAGCTTTTGTTCCTATATCAACAGTTTCCGTAGTGTAGTGGTTATCACGTTCGCCTCACACGCGAAAGGTCCCCGGTTCGAAACCGGGCGGAAACAACATGTTTCGTTTATCGTGCTAATCATGCTAATGCTAGTCTTTATTACTGTGATATATTGGATCGAGGACTCGGTGCTCGATTGTTAGACTGTCACCACTACTGAGTTCTGTAATACACTGGTCTTACCTGGAGTGGTGTGATTGGCCCGCCAGTAAAGATCAAACTTGTGCTGCATCCTCATCTCCGTGTATTTATGTATAACAGTGATTAAGTTAGTAACCCATTAATAGTAGAACTACAATAGTGTACAGAAAGTACAGTAAATAGTTTTCCACTTCAGCTCAGACCTGGGTTTCATGAACCTATCAAATCTGTCATCTATGGGAGGCAACCCACCGTGACGTCACTGGTGGTCATCTCACACATGAGATGCTGACCACTGCACTGACAAGGACAGTATCTCCGCCTGTCACGCGGAAGACCGGGGTTCGATTCCCCGGCGGGGAGCTTTTTTTTTTTTTTTAATAAATCCCTAATTTTGAGAATTAAATCATCATATTTAAAAAAAATTTAAAAAAGTCATAATATTACAAGAAGAATTTGTGTACGTACACTTGACTTCTGTTACAAAAAAGTCTTTTAACCACATTTAAATATCAATAATTCCTACTTACTTTCTGTCACCAATCTGAAACACCGATGCAGGAAATGTACGTCACTGCAGGTGAAACGGGTAGATTTAATTCCTGTGTAATCCCGGTGAGAAACCACTGACTGCCTGAGTACGTCACACATGCTTTTTCGCCTTCCTCGTTAGTATAGTGGACAGTATCTCCGCCTGTCACGCGGAAGACCGGGGTTCGATTCCCCGACGGGGAGTATTTTTTATTTGCTGCAGTATCAAGCAACTTTTTTTAAAAAACTAATAACAATCAGACGCTAACCCAGAAATAGAAAACTACTCCCCGTCGGGGAATCGAACCCCGGTCTTCCGCGTGACAGGCGGAGATACTGTCCACTATACTAACGAGGAAGGCGAAAAAGCATGTGTGACGTACAAGCCGAAGGGACGTTAAACGTACCTGTTTTTCGAGGGAACACGGAGTATTAGTTAGTATCACTAACATAGTAAGTAAGCGTGACCACGCCCACTCGGGAGAAAGGAAGTATAAACCATTTACTTACCACTGGCGCTGTCTGTAATGCGTCATCTACATTTACAGTTACATTTACACGCAGTTTAAACAACGAGAAGTTAGTTTTACGCGCTAAAAGAGAAAGAGAGCATCACAACACGTCTTACCAGCACAAAGGTTTTCCCGCTTTTGCCGAGAATTTGCAGCCACGTCACTCGCGCGTCTTTTGTGCGTCGTTAATTAAACCCCCCCTTGATACAACAGGTAAACAGGAACCATAAAAGAAATCAATTCAAAATGGAGCCAGAAATACAATGAAACTTCAACTTAACACACAAGTTTTGAGAATGTTCACCCCAGAAAAAGAATAAAAATAAATGAACAATATATCAACACAGCTACAATAACTTGATTGTAGTCGTGTAGTTTGTAAAATCTACAGCTGTGTGTGTATATTTAAATGTGATATTAGTGAAGAGTTACCACAGCAAATAAAAAATACTCCCCGTCGGGGAATCGAACCCCGGTCTTCCGCGTGACAGGCGGAGATACTGTCCACTATACTAACGAGGAAGGCGAAAAAGTATGTGTGACGTACTCAGGCATTCAGTGGTTTCTAACCGGGATTACACAGGAATTAAATCTACCTGTTTCACCTGCAGTGACGTACATTTCCTGCATCGGGGTTTCAGATTGGTGACAGAAAGTAAGTAGGAATTATTGATATTTAAATGTGGTTAAAATACTTTTTTGTAACAGAAATCAAGTGTACGTACACAAATTCTTCTTGTAATATTATGACTTTTTTTTTTTTTTTTTTAAATATGATGATTTAATTCTCAAAATTAGAGATTTATTTATATAATATTAGAACTTTATATCTTGGATGATTCTTTTATATTTATTATGATTCAATTCTTAAAATTCTGACTTTATTCTTGAAATATTATGAATTGTTTTTTACTAATGTTTTTTAATAATGTGTATATATTATATTTAAAGAATAAAGATTTTAATAACGCCACAAAGCAGCCAGGAGCAGGTTCCACTATCACATCAAAACACAGAACACCAGTTACATTTGTAAATATTTGACTTTTAATGAACAACACATTACACCACACACACTCAACTCACACACACACAGACACACACACACTGAATATTCATAGCGTCCAGCGTTCAACACAAATTGATGCACTTATTGTAACAAAGAAGAAGAGTAACCAGTAACCATTAGATGCGCCTGCCTTTCCTTCAGTGTGGCAGGAGTGAGGCTCGTCTACATCTCAGCAATGACGGGCAGAATCGGGGCTTTAAATCTCCTGGTCTGTCTGCATGAGCTGCGACAGCCAGACCTCCAGACCAACACAATGTCTTTCTGTGGCTCGGCCTGTCTCTGAGCTGAGGGCGTCCCCTCACTCATCTGTCTCACTTCATCTGTCTTTCGTTCCACCTCTCTGCCCTCAGTCGTCTTCCTGCCGCTCCCGGGGTCCTTCAGGTAGATCTCAGCACGTTTTGGACCCTGATTTCCCTCCGACCTGTTCAGAGGGGGCTGATGGGAAATCTGCCGCCCTGTTTTCTTCCCCTCCTCCGCCCACGCTCTGCGGAGGAGCCGAGCCGCAGTGAGGAAAGAGTCCGCCTGGCTGTGCGGCCTCTTGGGGGGGTCTGGGAGTCGAGGCTCACTGCTGCCCTCCATCCCCCTGTTCACCAGAGTCTCCACCTCCGCTACAGGAACACCTGGTCTCAGGTAGTAAATCCTCAGTCGCTTTGAAACACCTGTAAATCACATTTTAAAGCAGATTAGAGAAAATTATATCAGATAAATCAGCTCACTGGGCCCCTCCATAAAGGTCACGACCTCCACGGAGGGTCATGAAGTCTGAGAGGTAAACAGGATGTAAACAGGATCTAGAAAAAAATTATTTTTCAGTCTTACTTTTGTGGTTTTACTATATTTTTTTGTTACAAACTCTTTTGCTTTTTAACTGGCAATTTATACATCAGCAGAGAATTTGCTAAAATACAAGAAGCTGCAGAGTGAGTGAGAATCTCTGTGTTTTTGAAGGACAGTCCCTGTGTTCGTGAAGTCTCCACCAGGGGGAGGCAGAGATCTCGTGAAACGTCTCCACCAGTGCCAAGAAATGCAGACATGAAAAGCAACAGTTCCTGGAGAGCAGATGATCTCTGTTAGTCGTGCTTCAGTCTGCACGTGAACCCATCGACCTGAACTAACCTGCGGCTCCTGAAGCTGCTGGTGACCAGGTTGTAAGATAATGAATCCGTCCTGTGGGTGTGGAGACCCTGACGTCCAGAGGACTGACTGAGGACGTCCTGGTCAGAGAGCTGGATGTGGATCCCAGGGCTTTGTAGCTGCAGCGGTGGGAGAGGGATGTTAAAAATGAATAATTAAAAAAAAAAAGACATTATTATACATTATATCATGATAATATGATATATTATGGCTGCAGATTCAGAATAATCAGTGCACTTCTTCATGTGGTTGAAAATAATATGATGTAAATCTATTTTTTCTGACCTGCTCAGCCAGAACAAACCCATACTTTACTTCATTATTTTAAAGTTCAATGACATTGAAATATATCTGCCTCAAATTTGGAGAAAATTGTATAAAATGCACAAGAAATCAGAATATAAAAAATAAAAAATAACATGGAGTCTTGGATTTGAATGTTTCACTCAGTGTAAACATCATAGAGCTTCGGTGAAACAACTGGATACAGAATGTAAATAATAATAATAAACCTTTAAGCTACTTATTTTCACTCATTAGCCGTAGTTAGCTTTTAGCAGCTTTTAGCAGCTCACCACTTTCATCAACCCCCAAGTTAAACTGTAAATATCATCATTATAATAAGAAATAACATGCAACTGCCGAGCACAAAGCAGATGACGGTACGAATTCTGTTTAACTGAAGAGATGTAATAGATGTAATAGTGAAAATGTCCAGCTGAGCTGCTTCCTCTGCGTTGAGTTCTTGCAGAATGAATCTACATGTGGGTCGAGTTAGAGCAGCTTTCTCCTGGCTAACGTGATCCCCTTTAATGTCCACTTCCACAGTAGGACAACTGAACGCCGACAGCATACAGGCAAAGTGGATCATGTAACGTTTCGAGTCAATCAGGATACGTTATATATGTCTTTGTACTGTTGTTAGCGTTGCTTCAATCACTTCAATTCTCTCAAACAAACCTGAGAAAAATTTTCTAAATAAATCTTATCTGACACAACCATGTATGACCGACACACACATACATGAGCACATGCAGAATAAACACGTATAAAACATGTATCAGTGTATCTACGTGTTGAACATATAAGTACACAAAGAAAGGAAATACCAGGTTTCAGTGTGAGATCTCTCTCTCCTCTTCCTCCTCTTCCTCCTCTCAGGACTGACTGCTCTGTGAGACCCTCTCTCTCTCTCTCTCTCTCTCTCTCTCTCTCTCTCTTTCAACCCCCATGTAAATGAGCTCCACTGGTCCAAAGTCTGTGTCAGTCTGACCTACATTTTGTCGGAAACTGCTGATGAAATGTTTAAAAAATGAGAAACGGTTCCAAATCGTGTGGTGAGAGTGAAAAAGAAATAGACTTTGTTATTCTACTGACGGATGAGTAAATAAAACAACAGATTTGTATCTAAAGACATGTTCAGACCACATGTACATGATGCAAAAGCAGCAGAAAACAGGAAGAAAGAATTCCCAACTGCAGGTCAGATTACCAGTTTGTTTCCCAGCTCTCTGCACCAGTGTCATATGGAAGTCATCAGCTCAGACGTTATGGAGATGTGTTTGTTCGCATGTGAGAAGCAGCTGTTGTGTTTAAATCCATGGCACAGTTACAACTTCTCCTGCAGCAGCAGCAGCAGCAGCTGTTTTCAGACAAAGAGCTGAGATCAACTCACTGTTCGTTACCTGGCCTTCGCACCGAGCCGCCGACAGATCACGGCGGAGAGTTAAAGACAAACAGAGACGGACTCTTTCCCCTGGAGACGGTGAAGGAGGATGAAACAGAGCGAAGAGGAGAGAGAAAACTCTCAGGTGACCCGAGCAAGAATCACAATCAGGTTTATCACTGAGTAGGTTTTTCACATACACCAAACTTCCCCTGGTGTTTTGGTTCATAAGAATAAACATAACAAGAAGGAACTAGAATCACTCACCTCCTCGTGGTCGTATCCCTCCGCCACTCAGAGGTCACCATGACCTTTGACCTGATGTATTCAGCTCATCCTTGAGACCAAATGAACGTTTGTGCCAAATCAAGGCAGGTTACTGAGATATCGCATTCACGAGGCCAAAACTGTGATCTGTGAAGTCACCAAGCCCTTGATGACCTTTGACCTTTGACAACCAAAATCTAATCAGTTCATCCTTGAGTCCTAGTAAATATTTGATTCAGATTCTAAAGAAGATCCATCGAGGTTCTGACTGTCGCATGTAAAAATATAAAGAAAGATAAAGATAAATCCAACCAAGTGCTGTGACTGCGAGTAATGTCGCTCTGTGTGGTAGAGATACTGGACAGGTATAAATGAGCTACTTGTTAGCATGTTTTTAGGGTTAAAGCTAACGTAACAGAAAGTAAATACATCCCGTCTCATGTTTGAAGTCAGCAGCCAGAACTTTGTTCCGAACTTTAACCAGCTGATAAAACTTTGAAATGGATTTGTTTAAAAACCTTTACGCCTTATTTACTCGAAGCGTTACATTTCCGCTGTTGGAAATTCTAGTTTTTGGCATCATTTCATGAATATTAATCTTATAATCTTGTTTTCTCTGCGCTCATGCGGCTCGCTGCTGAACTCGGACACCTCCGGGGGAAAAATCTCGGTGGGATTTTGGACTAAATGTCGACATGATATCGACAGGAGCTGGACTGTAACCTCGGTCTGTTTGCTCGGCTCAGACCTCTGTGAGTTCAGCAGGTTTATCTGGGACCACTGGACACCGGGGTCGAGCTGTGTGAGCCACATACTGAAAAATACTTCTTACAATCGAGAAGCGGCAGCGTTCAGGACGTCACCGCCTGTATGTTCGCTTCAGTTTGTGCATCATGCAAAAACCCTCAGGTGAAGAGATTCACACTTCACCTGAGGCAGGAAAGAAACTCCTGAGCGTCTGTTCAACACGTCACATAGTCAGTTATTATTATCACACATAATCTGGATGAGTTTAAAGTCAAATGTGTTTCAGAAATCAACTAAAACAATATAAAATGAAATAAAACTTAATGTAAAATCAATCATTACCCATAATGAAATGCTGCTTATTCATCGACGATCAGTTTAATCAATATTTGTTTTGTGACGCTCTGAAAAAAATGCAATGTCACAAAATTAAACCTGTGAATTCCTCTACTTTTCTATGTCTGTGTCACATGTATGAAGAAGTTCAAAGGTCAAACGTTAAGCGCACGAGACCGTTGCGACATCACTTGCCCCCAGCTATTCCAAATATTGGAGGATTACACTCACACATCATGTGATCGTCGGCCTCTGAAAGCTGCTGTTCACGTGTCCCCACGTCATTCACAGAGCTCTCCTGGTCAAAGGTCGTCAGAGCTGGGTCATACAGCTCAGTCGTCACAGTCGTCGTAGATCTGGGTCAAAGGCGAAGGGAAAGCTGCAGGAGCAAAGACGACAGTCCCGACTCTGCAGCTTTTATCTGTGTCAACTGTCGGATATTTTTCTTTCTGTCAACAAAACCTCTCAAATGACCAACTAACAAGTATCGTCTGTGGAGCTGATCAATGATCCGCACTGCTGCACGGAGGACCAGGGACGCCACAGGAAAAGTAATAACGCATTTCTTTAATTTCATATTTTTAAAATAGGAATTGTAAAAAGAATTAATAAATGAATGATTAATTCATTAATAAATACTTTAGATTTAAAAATGGAGTTATACATTCCTGGATTCCCTCTTCAATTTCCATTTCCTTTTTCCCCCTGCTTTTCTATTTCCCATTAGCTAATCGATTAGCTTCTCCTGTTAGCCTTTCTGTGACACTCTGGGATGTTACAAGCTCTCTGATTGGTTGGAGAGGTAAACAGTCATATCGTATCCAGGGTTTTACCAAAATGTTATTTATTCATGAAATGATAAATGCAGCGTTTTTGTAAATCCACTTTTAAATCTGAAGTATTGATCGATGGATTAATCGCTCCTTTGTAAATTGTTTTTACAATTCCTATTTTTAAAATATGAAATATAGGAAATGCTTTAATACTTTTCCTGTCGCGTCCCTGGTCCTCTGTACTGGCTGACGTGTTCTTTCTTTATATTGAAATGGCGACTGTGTTTTTTCCTTGGACTCAATCCAACTTACCCCACCCTGCTATTAATCCGCTGCTTAAAATAGTCCTCAACAAATTCACATCTACCTTCGTTTGATTAAACACAAGAGATTTTCACTGATAAATTCATCATCATCACATTTTTGTGTCCTACACTTTTTACTGATGAAGGCACATTCTCCATTCAGCTCCTCTTAGATTGTTTCCAGGTATTTCCAGGTGCTGTTCCAGTGAATTACTGTGACTGAATGTGTCACTGTGTTTGAGGCGATGATGTAAAGTAAGTAATCACTGTGGTATTCGACTTTCTTTGTCGGCTGACCAGGAATTCGGAGCAGCTCGGCTCGGCAGCAGCTGAGCGTCTTTTGTCAAATCAAATCTCTTCATCTCTCTGTTTCCATTTGGTTGAACCCTTTTTTGGGGTTAGGGTTAGTCAGACACAGGACGTCTCCAGCCTTTCCTGTGGTTTGTGGCTCATAGTTGCTGCTGTGCTTCGTTAAAAGAGAAGGTGAAACGATGGGAGAGGTTTGTTTACTTTCGACTCCCAGATTCTCAGAAACAGGTGACGTCTTTGTCCCAAAACCATCTGTCGGGTTATTCACTTGATTTCACTTCATCCCCGTCATTGTTACTGACTGCACACAGTAAAGGAGAAACAGCTGGTTTCTAACCTTAGCCTTGAGTTACAGCTACGCTAACTAATGTTAGCTAGCTGATAGCAGGCCCTTTTGTTTCCAGTGTTAGCTTGTAATTTCTTTAGCTACCAATATAAAATGTCATACGTGATCTTGATTTGGATGATCTTAGATTTTGGTGGTCAAAAGGTCAAAGGTGAAAGTTTGCTTTGACCTTACAAAACATGATTTTGAGCTTGTGAACGCAACATCCGTAACTCCTTCAGGAAATAATAAATAAAATAAAAACAACAACAAAAAAAAGGACAAACTGATTAGATTTTGGTGGCTAAAGGTCATAGGTCACGGTGACCTCACAAAACACTTTTTAGCCATCACTCAAGACTTCACAGCAATTAGGGCAAAATTTCACAAAAATGTTGAACATTTTGTCCGACTCTGGATAAACAGAGGTGTGACCTGAACTAGTTTCAGTGGCGGAGGGATACGACCACGAGGTGGTGATTCTAGTTTTTCAAGGTTTAGGTCACAGTCACTGTGAGAAAAGATCTTGATACTGTTTTATGCTGTAACAACAATCATGATGTTTTTTAACCGGAGAAATCAAAGTCAGATTTTCTGATGACGATGGACGTCGACCAACATTCATTTGAATAAAGCAGCAGGAGGTTTACATTCAGCTTCAGGTGTCGTACATGAAGCCATGACGTGAGCATGACAATAATTCATTTCAGGGCCCTACCCTCATTTTGATCCTCTGCCGGTTACAATAAATAATAGCTGAAAGAAGGTGAAGCGGGACGGACCAGTCCGTCCGGTTTCTTCTCTCAGGTGTTCTGTTGTCTGCAGGTATTTCTGCACCGACTGAGAATTGACCGTATCTCAGTGCAGAGATCAGCTGTGACAGGACGAGCGACTCAGAGCTTCTCATCACACAAACGCACAGGTGAGACAACAGTATATGGTCCATTTACATATTTGCTTTTATCATTTCTTTACCTGTCGGGATTTTGTCAACCCTTTTTTCTCATGTCATAATTTCATGATTTTCTTTAAAGTTATAATCTGTAACTTTTCTGAATTAAAATATCTAACAATAGTTAGATCTATGTTCTAAATTGTGTTGAGTTGCGTTTTTATAATAATAATAATAATCACAAATGTTTCCAGCAGTTTTCCAACCAGAGAAATCTGTGATTTTAATCACTGTAACGGTCTCATTCAGTCACCTGTCATTCAGTTAGCTGGAGCAGGTCTTTTATAATTTCCATCTTGACTCTTGACACTTTGCTAGATAGATAGATAGATAGATAGATAGATAGATAGATAGATAGATAGATAGATAGATAGATAGATAGATAGATAA